>VZTN01024188.1:0-15466 GCA_013400515.1 Erpornis zantholeuca
CTATTTCCAGGAAGCACACAGTAAAAAAATCTCCACTGTGAGAACAGTTAAACATCCGATCACTTTGCCCAGACAAATGCTAGCATGCCTTTTGCTAGGAATAATTAAGATTCAGCTTCACAGGACCCTGACTAATGAACTCTGAGCTCTGCTTAGAGCAAAAAGTTGGTCTACACCATCTCTTCAGGTTCCTTCCAACCCAGACTGTTCCCTGTTGTGGGCATCTAAGCCAATCTCCTCCAAGTGCTACTTTCTTGGGCTGACTCCAGTTCTGCATCCAGTTCCACATGCATGGACATCTACTCATGCTTGGAAGCACTCTGCAGTCCCGCAGAAGTGATGTGAAGTAAACACCACTGCGCTATGTCCAGCAGTATTCTGCCCTCGCCTAGCTCCAGTGTTTATGGTGGATGCAGTGGGCAGATTGGGATCCAAATCTTCACCTCTCCAAGGTGAAAGCTGTTACTCTGAAGTATCAAATATTGCCTGGTCCTGAACAGGGAGATTTGATGGGCAAATAGTCTCATCTAACATGACAAAACTCAGATTTATAATTGATATGCAAAGCTCTCATTCAAAACAAAAAAAAATACACAATTATGAGGGTTGGAATACAAAAGAAGGAGCCACTTCCCAGAAAGAGGATTGTATTATTTGGTATTTAGCATTATAAAAAGCTGAAGAACACATTTTATACTACAGAGACCAGGAAAAGTTTATTGAAACAAAAATCGTAGTATAGCTGTAAGAAAGCCATATTTATATTAGTGGTGGAGAACACAATAGTCTGAAATCAAATTTTACATTCAGCTTACTGCCTTAAAAATCCCACACAAATTTCATCATTTTCATGAAAATACAGCTGCAAAGAAATGTTCTTATTCCGTTCAACAGAGATTTGGATGTCATTAAGACCTGTTTATCTTCATATTTTGTTTGATCCTCTCAAATTAAGAGAGAAGGCAACATGGGAATAAAAGTTTTCAATTATAGCAGACTTCCTTGAAAATGCAAATTTCAACACAGAAAGGGACACTAGGAATGAATTTCCCTCTCTTGCTACCTGAAAACATAATGTGCTATCCAATATGCTGGTTTCACTGCTTTCCCAGTATATGTGTCATTTTATTCTGATTTGAAGTAATAAATTAAAAATAGTCCTCAATAATAATTGTTATTCTTTATGCTTTCATGAAGAATAACAAGAAAGTAATCCTTGAAAGTGCTATTAGAGAGGAAAAAAATAACATTATCAAAAGGTAAAGTTTTGTTCATCTAATTGGTCTGTATATTGAAAGAGCAATTTATAGCTACATTATGAAAGTCAGTGTGCCGCATAGTTTTATTAATAACTTTTATTTTAACCACCATGGTAAGTCACTAAGTATCATATGGACACACACTTCAGACCATGCCCCAGAATAATTTCTCACTAAACACTCCCATGACCCCTTGACAGGTTAGAACAAACACCATTTTTATTTTAGAAATCCTGCTTATGTAGTTTCACCAAGTAATTTAAATGCCTTTGATTTTTTACTGTGTTAATGCAAAAATGATGCAAAAACCCCACTGTGTAATATGAGTCATTACTTTCCTGTAATAAACACTCCAATAAAACCAGACACAAGTAACCATAGAAACAGGTGCGTATATTCCAGAGCCATGGTCTCTAACCTTCCCTGGCCCATAGACAGTAACACTCAACTACCAGCATGCTGCAGGCAACTTCAAATTTCTTTTCCTCATGATAATCAGTTTTAATTTCTTTAATTTCCTGTGACTGGAAACAGCATAGGAGCATTTTACAAGCAACACAATCCCAGTAGTCTGGGAACAGATGTCCTTACGACGGATGTAGACACTTAGCAAAACAGCAACAAACACAGGAATAAAGTGAGACAGAAGAATCAACTTTAGTAGACTGTCTTATTCAAATAATGGATATAAATAATTTATATGAAATAATATTTAAAACTAACAATCACAGCTCCAACACTGAAATATTCCAGTATTTTTTAAGTTACGTTTTAAAACAATTCGAAATAATTTGTTTGCCAACACATTATAGCATAGGACCTGCACTACACATTTATGTTTCCAACACCATTACACATAGTATAAAATTCCATTTCTAATACATATGTATATATATATGTATGTATGTATTTTACTATATATATATATATATTTGTAAAATAATTTGTCACAAGGATAAGTAATTTTCATTTTACAATCCCAAGACACAGGGTAAAAGAGAAACTCAAATCTTACGACAAATGGTCTTTTTTGTGTTTGCTCTGTGAGCTTTTTCCTACTACAGGTAAGTAGTTTTCCCTTTCTTTCCCCTTTATATAGTAAAAGCATCCCAAAATTTTCTTTTCCATGCCACTGATTCTGCTGGTTATGTCCCTGCCCTCAAGGTCAAGGTTCTCACTCTTGTTTGTGACTTGCACATCCAGAGACTGAGCTTTCAGCAGAGATATCGTAAGCACATCAGAGCACGTTATTGTTGGATGACAGGAGCCACAGATTCTGTTTTACTATCTGGCCTTTGAAAGGAACATAACTTCATGATCCTTAACTCATTTATAAACTATGAGTGTACAGCATTTCTAAAGTCATGGAGTAAAATTAATTTCAAAATTTCAGTCTTCTATTTTCAGTCTGTAATGCAATAGAAACACCCTTGACAAAGTTATCAAAAGCTGGCGAGCCAGTTGACAGTGTTTCACCATAGTTCTATTAATATTTCCATCACTTATCAGAAAGATTAAACTAATTTTGTAATTTCTCCATTCTTGTTTGATGAGATGGCATTTTTAATATTAAAACTACTGAAAAGAAGGCAAACCAGATACTTGTAATGAAGTGCAGTAAATATCAGTTCTGTAATTAATAACACAACACAAACTTCTGAATTAGGATGATTATGGAATAAACTCATTTAAGCATAAAGGAGTTAATGCCATAGTATTAAAAAAATTACCATCCTATTGTCTCTACACTTTCTGTGGTCCCCACCTGTCCACTGACAATAAATATATAGTGAGTTAGAGAAACTGCTGACTGTGAGATACAGGTGAGGTGTTAGACTTCTTACTTTAAACTTCCCTTTCAGTCAACGGATAAAAAAGACCAGATAAATTATCCTTTGAAAGAGTCTGTTTTAGACACAAACAACTAATTGCAGACCATTGCAGTCCCTTATTAGTGTTGATGAATTTTATTTTGTGTATTTTAAGTCCAAAAATGTATTTTTTGCAAGCTCCATCCTCAGTTTTCTCCTCTTGAGCAAACAGAGAGCAACTACAGCAACCAAAGCACCTATCAGAAAAATGATGAGGAAATGATGAGTTAAGTGTTCTCTCTGAACAGCACAAATGCTGCCTGGAAACACCCAACATGCTGGAAGCCACTGATTTCAGTTAACTAAGTCATTTGTTGTCTTTAGTAGTAGACAGAAGGAAGTGAAATTGCTCCCATCAATTTGTGATCGTGTTGGTAGAAGATGAAGCTTAGTTTCAGTTGCTGCCTGAATTCACCAGGAGTGCAGAAAGCTAATGGTGCAACCATTCACTCCTGCCCCTTGCAGGAGTACTGAAGTCAGCGAAGAGCACACACCACTACGGAAAAAAGACTGACAAATCCACTCACAATTACTTCAATTAGTAGAAAAGTTATGCCGTGAATGTAATTGATTTAAAAATGAGGAAAATGTTAAGGACCGTTACCTATGACTTTTTGCAATCTCCTTTGTTAGCTGACATGTGCCACAACTGCACAGTGAAAAAAAAAAAAAAAAAGATATTTCTATTAAATTTAGTGTAGTGTTTTTGCTGTATAAAAGAACATTCTCATTTTCAGCATTAAGTCAAAGAGTTTTTTTTAACAGACAGGAGGTAACTGTCTCAACAGAGGAGTAGGATAAACCATGCCTTCTTTTCACAACATGATTTTGCTGTAGGTTCTCTCATACCACCATAACAGTGATGAGAAACTGCAATGAGGATGCAGACTAATGAAGAAAATTTCATATACCTTCATAGTGTCTATGCAACTATATCTATTCATCTTTAATTCCCTAAAGGCTGAATTATCATCTGAGATAACTGTTACTTGGTTCCTTTTTGTTATAGTTTTTGGCACATTTTCCTCTTTGGTTATTTAGTTATCTATAATGCCACCAGTGTAACTGTGTCTAATACAAACAACTTACCTGGAATATTTCTCTATCTACCCATACAAAAGCTGAAAGTAAATACTTCTAATAAAGATTAAAGATACCTTTAAAGTCAGGCATCCTTACCTTGATCATACCCACATGATAGGACCTTCAGAAGATGCATTATTAGAAAGCAGAAGGTAATTTTTTCATCCCACTGATTAAAAGAAATGAAGTCCTTCTGTTACAGGTTAGGATGCCCAGGAGTCTGATGTTCATCTAATATCACATCTGGTTTAGGCTTGAGAGTTACCCTTCATTGCTCCAATTCCACCCCACCTCCTTTTTCAAGGAGGAGATAATTTTGGAAACTTCCCTTCAATCAGTGAACAGACTTGTGTGAAGCACATACAGTCATGCTCTTGAGTGACATGAGTGGGCACATCAATATGAGCTTTGATTCTGAGGGACCGTAAGCCTTGTCAGTTAAGTTCCAGGTTGACTCATGAACTATTTTGACAGACCCAAGGAGTAGTTACTCCATGGTGCTCTCAGAAGCCTGCAAATCAATCAGTAAGTTATGCAGTAGACATGAACTGCATGTAATTTGGAGAGCAGTTTAAATTTTATTGATGATAAAGTGAAGAAGATTGATCTGCTTTCATTTGACAGACAATACTTCCTTGATGCAGCTGATTCTTGCAAAGCTCCTTCTGACCAAGGAGCATGAAACATGACAGGAATAAGAATCAGAGTCACTGTTTACATTCTGGGAACTAAAGAGCATGAGAACAAATCTAGGACCAGTTGAAGGAACCGGAATTCTAAACTGAAAAGATCATGAAAATACCAATGTCACATTGAATTCAGTAAGGTTTAACTATGCACTAAATTTATTACATTTTTTATTACATTTACTATCACAAGCCATCATTCTTCAGTATAGAATGCTTTTTTAAAATTCAATATAGATTATTGTTTAGAATTCAAGCATATGTGCTAAGAAGCAAACTGACTTGCTCTAATTCTGTCTCCACTTCATATATAACTTCACAAGCCACTTCCTCTTACTGCTTGTACACAGATTTTATACAATGCAGCCATTACATACATATACAGTGCAGCCAACATTAGGCAGACTGTCCTAGAATGTTAAAGGTATCTCAATCAGTAAGAAATTACAGCCTGAATTTAATTTTGCAGATACAAGTTTCAAAGTAAAGACACACATATTAATAGCATTAGTTCATTGTTCATGACACATGACAATAGCTGCATGGGCAGCCCAGATTTTGGATAGATTTTACTAGAACAGCAACAATAACACAGAAGGAAACATGAGTAATAAAAGACACAATACCACTGCAATATTTCAGTTTAACTTTCCTTCTGGGCTAACAAATTCTTGGATGGAGGCATTGGTTCCTTTTGTCACTTAGTTTCCCCAGGGAAAAGGGAAACTTCTTACAGAAAAAAGGCTAGCAGTTTCAGAAACTACTTTTCTTTCCTAAAAACCCCTAGAAACCAAAGGAAGTATATTTTTCCTTTGTCCTCAGAAGGTGTTAATTAGACATGACTTAACATTTTCAAAATCTTCTTAGCTCAGCTATACTTACATTATTATTAGTTGGGATTTAAGTAGATGGTGCCTAACTTCTCCGTAAATTAGGTTTCTTGCTGGACTATAATTTCGCATCAATCATGGTTCAAAGGTTTATTAGCATTTTAATTCCTAAAGTATTTACGGAAATACTGATTCATGGTAAAGTAGAGTAGAACCATATTGCAATGCATTCATTGATACCACACTTGCTAAAAATCTTGAATGCATTTAAATTAGGACATTTCAGTAACAAATTGTCTTATACAAAGATGTTTCATACACAAAGATCTTTAATAAATGCTAATAGGTTTCTAAACAGTGCCTTATTTACTTCATTTGTCACTATCTTTGGCAGTCCATGGATCAATATGTTCTTGGCAAAATTATAATATTAAATGAATATTTTCCCTAGAATCAATAATCCAAACAGTAAGTCAAATACTTCACTAAAAAGGATTATTTATTGAACAGCATTAAAAGAAACATGGAAATTTTGATTAAGCATTAGGAGAAATATTTTTTGCATAAGGTTGGTGAAGCACTGGAACTGGCTGTTTAGAGAACTTGTGGAATCTTCATCCTTGGAGGAGTCTGAGATTTGTTGGGACAACACAAGTCATGAGCAACATTATCGAACTGCACAAGCTTTGGGCAGCAGGTCAGACCAGATGACCTCTGGAGGTCCCTTACAGCTAAGTTATTCCCCAAATGGCGCCAAAGAAGGCACTTCATTTCAGTGTAATTATATGCACTGATGAATGCTACAAGACATTCAGTTTTAAGCAAATCCTCAGTTGTTAAAATAACAATAAATGCAGCATTTTCTACTTAAACTATCTTTGAGTAACAGTAGTTATATCTAATCTATTTTACTCTATTTTTATCAGATAAACGAAGAGCAAAATGTCAGTGCGCAAAAGAAATAATCTCTGTTGTTATCTATACATGTATAACATGAATCAAGGCAATGGGACCAGCTCCAGACAGCTATTAATTCTGTGTGCCCAGACTCATCAGACATGCTTCAAAGACAAGATCATCATATGACAATCAGGGATAAGTTCATCCTGTGCAGAGCAGCTAAGGACTCTAGGTCTGTCTAGTTCAGAGAAAGGGAGGCTGAGGGGTAACCCTGTTGCTCTCTACAGCTTCCTGAAGGGGAGAAGTGGAGAATGAGGTGCTGACTTATCTGGTACCTTGCGACATGATGCGTGGGAATGGTTCAAAGCTGTGTGATAGAAGGTTCAGGCTGGTAAGTAGGAAGCATATGGAGGATGGTTAAACACTGGAACAGACTTCCTAGAGAGGTAGTTGATGCCCAAACCTTGTGTTTAAGAGGCATTTTTACAATGCACTTTGTAAAACACTAAGTTTTGGTCAGCCTTGAATTGGTCAGGCAGTTGGACTAGATTATGGTTGTAGTTCCCTTCCAATGGTCCCTTCAAACAAATTCTATTCTATTCTATTCTATTCTATTCTATTCTATTCTATTCTATTCTATTCTATTCTATTCTATTCTATTCTATTCTATTCCAGTCCAGTCCAGTCCAGTCCAGTCCAGTCCATTCCATTATATTCCATTCTATCCCAGAACCACAGAATAAGCTGAGTTGGAAAGGACCCATAGGGATCATTGAGTCCAATTCCCAGCCCTGTACAGGACAAGCCCAAGAGTCACAGGAGCCCCAAGCCCCTGTGCCTGAGAGCATTGTCCAAACACTTCTTGAAATCTGTCAGGCTGGTGCTGTGACCACTTCCCTGCAGAGCCTCTTCCAGTGCCCAACCACCCTCTCGGTGATAATATCCAACCTAAGCCATCCCTGACACAAAGTCAGGCCATACCCTTGGGTCCTGTCACTGGCCACCAGAGAGAAGAGATCAGCGCCCGCCCCTCCTCTTCCTCTCATGAAGAAGTTGTAGACTGTAAGGAGGTCTCCCCTCAGTCTCCTCTTCTTCAGGCTGAACAGACCAAGTGACCTCAGCCACTCCTCATACGTCTTCCCCTCAAAGCCCTTCACCATCTTTGTTGTCCTCCTTTGGACACTTGAATAGTTTAATATCTTTCTTATATTGTGGCACTCAAAACTGCTGACTCATATTTGGTTTTCTGTAGAGCTGGACTCCCAAGTCCCTTTCCATGGCACTGCTTTCCAGCATCTCATTCCCCAGTCTGTCCATACACCCAGGGTTTCCCCATCCCAGGTGCAGAATCCAGCACTTTCCCTTGTTGAACTTTCCATAGTTGGTGATTGCCCAGCCCTCTGATATGTCGAGGTCTCTCTGCAGGGCCTCCCTGCCTTTGAAGGAGTCAACAGCTCCTCCCCATTTTGTAGTGCCTGTGAACTTGCTCAGTATCCCTTCCAGTCCTGTGTCCAAGTCATTTATGAAGATGTTGAAGAGCACAGGGCTGAGGATGGAGCCCTGCAGAACCCCACTGGGCACAGGTCCCCAGACTGATGTCACCCCATTCACTGTAACCCTCTGTGCCTGACTCATGAGCCAGCTGCTCACCCATCATATGATCTGTTTGTCCAGCTCTGTGCTTTTGTCCAGAAGGATCCTGTGAGAGACAGTATCAAAAGCTTTACTGAAATCCAAAGGGATTACATCCACTGGCTTCCCTTGATCAGCTAGGTGGGTTACCTTGTCATAAAAGGAAATCAGATTTGATAAGAAGGACTTTCCCCTCATGCTGGTGAACATGCTGGCATTGTCTTTCAGGTGTTTTTCAATACCTCCCAGAATAATCTTCTCCATAACTTTACCAGACACTCAAGGGAGATTGACAGGCCTGTAGTTTCTCCTGTCTTGCCCTTATTGAAAGTCGGGACAACGTTTGCCAGCTTCCAGTCAGCTGGGACATCTCCAGATTCCCAAGACCACTCAAAAATCATTGACAGAGGTTTTGTGATGACATCAGCATCTCTTTGAGGATTCTTGGATACATCCCATGAGGCCCCATAGATTTGTAGGAATCCAGCTGGAGCAGCAGATCCTGCACATTTTCAGGAACAACTGGGAGTTGATCATTCTCGCAGTCATAGTCCTCCAGTTGAGAGCCTGAGATCCCCTTGGTCCATCATCCGTGTTGAACACAGAGACAAAAAATGTGTTAAACACCTCTGCCTTGTCCATGTCCATGTCAGGTGACCATTCTCATCCTGTTAAGGGCTGTTGTTATTCTTACACTGACTATTGCCATTAATATACTTGAAAAAACTCTTCTTATTGTCCCCCATGGTTCTGGCAGGTTTAACTCCAGCTGAGCTTTGTCCCATGAATTTTCTCCCTACAGTGGCAAGCAGCATTTTCCCATCTCCCCATGTCACCTGATCTTGCTTCCACTGGGCATACATCTTTCTTTTTTGACTCATTTCCAAGAGAAGACTTCTGCTCAGCCATGCTGGCCTTCTGCCTCCTCTGCTTGACTTCTGACATTTGGGAATTGCCTGGTCCTGCGCCCTTAGGAGTTGATGATTAAAAAGTGACCAGCACTGATGGACCCCAGCATCTGCAAAAAAATTTTCCCAGGGGACCTTTACTTACTAATTTCCTGATCAGCCTGAAGTCTGCTCTTCTCATGTCCAAAGCTGAGGTTTTGCTGTCACTTTTCCTCCTGTCAACAAAGATTTTAAACTCTCACCAAGATGGCCACCGATCTCCACTTAGCTCATGAGATCGACGCTGTTGACAAGCAGTAGATCAAGGAGCACATCTTTCTGAGTCACCTCCATTAAGAACTGCTCCATAAAGTTGTCATTCAGCTTTTTTAGAAATTTTCTGGCCCAGCTTGTACCAGCTATGTGATGCTCCCAGGTAATTTCTGGCAAGTTGTAAGTCCCCCATAAGGACAATGGCAGTGGTTAATATTATTTTCTCACAAATCCACAAATTTAAACAACCCGGTAAAGACAATAAGCTATGCAGCAGCACATCTTTCATAGCCCCTAGGTGTTGACTGAAAGTGAAGTTGGTATTTGCATACTCAAAAGCTCAAAAAACAAGCCTTGTACAAAAGTCACGTTGTCGGCCACCCCTCCCTCTCTCTCTTCATTAATATCTACATTCCCTTTTCTCTGCAAAGGCTGTACTGGTTGTAATAGTAACTTTTTATTCCCACACTGTTCAAATGTTCATGATCGTCACTAATTGCCCATGCATAATCCTGGGTCCACATCTTCACTTTCTCAATGGACATCTCTGAATAAAGAGAGCACAGAGAGCGGCCAGAAACAGCACTTCACAAAGGATCACTTTGGCTTTATACAGCCCATGAAAATTTTCTCAGAATCATCTCATTTCAGTAACTTTCTAAATATTAATATTAATGACAATTTAACTTTTACTATTAAGTGTGATGACATAATAGCTCTTTTTTTTTGTTTGCTATCTGCAAACTCAGAAAAAATTCAAGAGCTTAAGTACAACATCAGATGGCTCTGGAGTCACCAGGCCTTTCTTTAAGGAGTTAAAAGCAAGTATAACATAACACACTGATTATCTACTATGTGCAATAGTGACATAATTGCATTGTCAGTAAGGTCTGCATATGGATTTTCTACATGAAAGCTGAATTTGTCTCTTTTTGCAGAAGACTAGAAACAATCAGTAAAATAATGTTTACTAAAATATTTTGCAATTTTGCAGCCTCCAATCCACTTATACAAATTAACCCAGCAACAACAGCAGACATAGGATAAGAGAAACATTTTGTTTACCAACATGGACTATATCAAGGTAAAAAATTCAAAGCAAGATCACTTTTCCTACTAGCTCACAGTAAGACTCATGTTCTTATTTAAGTAATCATACAATAACACATCCAGCCATATGGAACGAAACTCAACATTTTAAATCCATATATGGATAATCTTGCTAATATGCGTATAGCTTATTTTTCCTTTCATTCTTTATACTAATAAAATGAAACTATCTGTTTCTTACTAGGAAACCTTTATAATGAATGGTTGTGTTATATTTTGGGGGGATTAAATATGCAGTAAAGCTACATCTTTATCTATCTGTCTTTTCAGTTTATAACCCATGGTATTGCCTGCAGTTAAAAACAATCATAGCAAGAAGAGCAAGTTAAAAAACAAATACCAAATGTCATTAGCATACATTCAGATCACTTGAAGCATACAGAGAATACTGTTTAAATGCTTACCTTAACTATCCCACGGATATGCATTTTTGCTATCATCTCTGCAGTGTAAAGAAACATCAACAGAGTATCAAGAGCAAATGTCACATACTGAAGAGGTGGATAATGCTCGAAGGTCTTTGGAGTGTTCATACATACAGAAATAACACTGATGATGGCACAAATTCGTAGTAAAGAGTGTACCCACTGGGAAAAAAAAACCAACAAAACAGAACTCAAGATATTGCAAGATTGATGTTCAAAAACACCTCAAATATTTAGCCTCCATAACTTACCGTGACTGTTTTGTAAAAGCACGTCTCCTTTTACATCATGATCCACATATAAATGGTCTTCAACCAAAAATAAGCACTCCTAAATTACTTATACATATATAGACACATATATCATTTTATTAGTTAATTTGTGAGGTTGTATAACTCAGTAACCAAGAATTAAGAGCCATGAACTGAGAACTAGGATTCTATCATTTCTATTTTGTGGCATTTCTAACTCAATTTCTTTTCAAATGACAACTCATCACATTTATGGACAGACAGTAAGTAGAATTAGTTGAAGCTATAAATTGGGTGGATAGATTAAATAAAATATCTCTGGAAAACTTTAGTTCAACACTTAGAATAAATGATTTTTTAAACAAATTCACAATTCAAAAATTAAGTGAGAGGCACAGGATTAAAAGCATCCTTCTGGTTATGAAAATAATAAATATAAAAAGATTAAATATAAAAGAGACTACATCACAGACATCTACTTCTTTCAAGATTCATTTTTGTTCCAATCAAGTTTTGTTGCTATAGAAGAACAATTCATTTCTATTACTACTTAGGACTCAGTCCCACTCCTTACTGCCAGTCAGAGAGGGAGCAAAGCAGAAGGTATCTATACAGAGGTTTAGGGTTGGATTTTTTTCTTTTAAATTAAAGCACCATTGAAACATCTTGAAGCCAGACAAATATAATAAACCATAGTTGGTAAGGCTGTACTTATCAAAACAAAAAGGAAAAGATACTTCAGCAAGAAAAAAAATCTTTAAACAAAAACCACTGAAGTGTATTTGTCAGAATTTTACATCTGGGGAAAAATTCTATACTCATTTACAGCATACCTCATTTACAATGTACCTCAGATGTTTTGATATCCAGAAGACTTAAGAACAGCCACCTAATTTAATACTGACTGTTCACTCCGTTAAATGTAATGATGTTTGACCCAAATTGAATAGCTCTCCATTTGCATACTCTGAGCCCGGATTAATAATCTGGAAGCAGAAGCCACCTGATGAATGATCTCTAATGTCCCTTCAACATCCACTTTGTTTTGAATCTTGTTTCAACTGAAAAAATTACCGTAAGTATTAAAGTGTGGCTGATATAAAACCCATTCTCTTCCACACTAAATTGTCAGTACTACAAACACTAAGCAATATACAACTAGTCCATGAGCATGACAAGAAAGTTGTTCCATAAAATAAATTCCTCGTGCATTGTGTGATGAGAAATGTAGGTAAATAACCCATCTAATATTTCTGCAATGATATTTTGAGTTTATTACAGCAGCCAATAGAAACATTCTACTGAAATCATTTACAAGACAAGACCCATATATTATTCATGCTAAATAGTTTTAGGTGTTAAAACTCAGCAGCAAAGCTGAGGGGATCTGGCATCCTTACTGCAAATGAGATGATGGTTTCCTTAAATGAATGCAATGCTAACAACAGGTATAACTTCAGCATATTTTACTTCCTGCTTTTAAAAAGTAAAAAATTTATACACTAAGAGAAATTTGAAAATGCCTTCTCTACAAAATCAGAAATCATTCACGATATAGGAATCCTGCATGCATGCTCACTGCTGAAGAAATAATTCAATCATAATAACTATGTTGACATGGTAAAGACATTTTCTTAATACCATACAGTCTGTTAATAACTCCACTTCTAATAAAACTTTCCCCAGTTTCAAGTTGCCAGATACTTTTATATCTCTCCTTTTCTCAGGGCAGATTTTAGATTAAATGATACCAGAAAAACGAGAGCTGTACTTCAAAATAAACATCAAAATACACTTTTTTATTCATAAATAGTGTAAAATGAGAGATTTAAAAGTCAGAAGTGCTTACTGCTGTCTACCACTTCAGCAATGAAATGCTCCTTTTAACATGCTTTTTAAAAGCTCATTTTATGAACTTGAAATTTCAACAAACATTTTAGGAACCAGAGACACTGAAAGGATGGCTGTTTTAAAAAAAATCAATCAGATGAACTGGTGAGAAAAAACTTCTTGATCATCCCATGATTTTGCAACAGCCAAAATAAACAGTTTTGTTTAGTCTGATGTTTTTCAAAAAATTAACTGGTACACTAGCAACTATAGTTCAAAATTTGTTTCTGACTAATACCTAATTCAGAATTTTTTGTGGAAGTCATATTTCAACAATACAAATTACATTTAACTTAAAATTAATAATTACATAAAGAGATACCTACTGGTTTGTTAATCCACAGAATATCTGCATTGTCTGACAAAGATTCATCAGGACCAAAATCTGTAACTGGCTGGGCTTCCACCCTTGAACTCTGTTTCCTTTTTAGCATCCTGAAGTTAACTTCTCTTATCTATAATCATAAAACCTCCTTGGTGAGAAAAAAAACCAGAAAACATTAATTCACTTAAACAATTTTATAATGCATTTTGAACTATTTTATAAATAACCTAAAGCATTTTGTTTCCATGTGTACTTCTTTTGTACTTACTTTTTAATAGGATATTGATTTTATAAAATATAAAACACTGACATGAATCTTGTTAGTTTGCAAAAAAAATTACACAAAGGTATGCAGCACGAACAATTACCGGAAACTTAACAACACTGACAGAAAATTTGTTCCAATATGCAAAGAGTGCTTACTATGAACTTCAACACTGAGTAATCATTGGATGGATTTGACCTGTAGCCACTTAATTAAATGGTGACATTTCCATTTATTACACTAGGCTAAGATAAATCCCAACATGCCAAAGGCAAACAGGCAATGTTAAGCAGCCAATAGATGTTATTTACTGAAATCAGAAGAGACTTTTTGCTACATACTACCATAACACATTTTTCTAATACTTTTTTTAATGTTAACAATTATTTATCCAACAGCCAGACAACTGGCTGTCTGTGGGGCATGTGTTGGCACATGGAAGGATGGAGGAAAATGTGTCATTTCCACAAGGTCAGGCCGAGTCTGAACATTCCTGCATGGCACTGACTGAGCCTTCTGTATGCTCAGCCATAGGAGCCACAGCTAGGGGACACACCAAGAGAGCAGAAAGGTGACTTAGATCTTAATATTGACTTTCCCACAGACACAATTCATGGATCCCAGAGTCTAAACAAATCCAAATAGATGAGGAAGATACACTCTCCTGAGAAGTAACTGTCTGCCCATGAAATACAATTCTATTGTTCATGAAATACAAACCCTTAGAGATTTTTTTTTTTTCAGTGAAGTGAGGGGAGGAAGAACGCAAGACCTTGGGACCTTATTCTGGACCTTTACTCTGGACCAAGTGTTGTCTGCAGGTGACACTGCCCTGTGACAAACAAAAGCATATCAAAACTAGTATAAGAATCATAGAATGGTTTGAATTTGAAGAAACCTTTGAAGACAATCTAATCCCACTCCCCTGCCATGGGCAGGGACGTCTTTCACTAGATCAGGTTGCTGAAAATCCTGTCCACTTTTCAATGATAGGGCAACTACAACTTCTCTGAACAGCCTGGTGTGTCTCACCACCTTCATTGTAAAGAATTTCTTCCTTATGTCCAACATAAATCTTCCCTTTTCCAGTTTAACTCTGTTGCTCCCACATGCTGTCACTACAGGCCCTAGTAATTACAGCCCCAAGTATCACAATGACAGCTGCAACATAAATGCAGGAAACACTGTCCTTGATTAGCTGGAGGCAACAGTGGACTCAGGACTGCAGAAGTGCTCATGTACTTGGTCTCAGATGGCCTTTTCAATCCCATGGCCTGCTGCTTCATGTTCAAACACTACGCATGCATTCTTGCCTCTCTCTTCTTCTTTTACCTGTTATGGCAAATATAGACCCTTAATCATATTCCAAGTCCCTCAAAGTCTATGCCTGCTCTGTTTTCTTTTTCAGACTCATGAGGTCAGTTCCTGTCTCTGTAAAACCAAGTCTTTGAACCAATGGTCTTTGAACAAACTATACAGTAGCAGAGCTGAGGTCTTGTACTAATGTTCCCAGCTGGAGGAGCTGATGTTATGCAATAATTGACTTTTGAAAATAAACAGAAATAATATAAAGGCACAAAATAAGGGACAATTTCTGAAACCTATATTCATTTTAAATGGTCATTCACAGCAACCTTAGTGTTGCCTTTCCCCAGTCTTAAAAAAATTGAGAGCCAAACACAGTTAAGGGAGAAGGGGTTTTTACCTAGGTTTTTATTTAAGGATCCTCAAAGGTGCACCACTTCATCCAGGTGGAATGCCCCAAAATGCACACACACC
>VZTN01024188.1:23203-54180 GCA_013400515.1 Erpornis zantholeuca
CGGGGAGGGAGCAGGTGCGGAGGAGCCGGTGCCGACCGCGCACGGGCGCCTCGGAACAAACAGACCCCCGCCTTGCTCAAGAATCCGACTGGGAAGAGAGGTGGCTTAGCGGCCCCCCAGCCGGGGGTGATGCCCGCGGCGGTCCCGTCACGCAGAACACCCCCACAGCGGCTCGGAACGGAGCTCGCTGCGCGCTGAAACACAGGAGCGGTGCCCGGCACGGGACGGAGCCCGCCGGGCGGTCCTTCGGGCTGAGCCCGCACTGCCCCTCTGCCAACTGCAGCGCGGGCGGAGGAGCCGCTGGCTGCGGCAGTTTTGTAGGGCTTTAGTTTGGGCTTCAGCTTTTTTGTTTGCTGGTTGGTTTGGGGTTTGTTTTTGTTTTTCATTATGCTCTTAAAGTGCTAGGATAGATTATTTATTTTGGTAGGAAACCCTGTTTGTACATCTTTTTCTACTAGTGGTGCACTTCTTTGCCCTGCTTCACTGGTGGCAGCAGCTGGGTGGTCTGGTTAATTTTCAAATTATTGAAGAGCCATGTAAAAGTGCAGTCTTGAGCTCCCCACTGACATAAATTCATAAAACATTTTCACTTGTTGGTCTGGATTAACTTAGATGTCTTTTCCAGCCTAAATGATTCTACGAAAGAGATACCACAAATAAACAGAAAAATAAATACCTGGAAAATTGTTTCTGTAAATCAAGTTGATATGTTCCCCTCTGTATTTTTATATTCTTGAACAAAGAAAAAATATGCTGAAAAATTTATTTTTAAATGAAACTGTATTATGGGGAATAATGTGAGCCTATAACTTTCTGGAGATGATAAAGATATGGAATAGGATTCATACGACAAAGCTCTTAGCAAAATACCCCAGAAAACTGAAGGAAAGTGTATGCCATAAATTGTATTAGGCTCCTTTAAATTATATCTACTTTGATGCTGGCAACCAAAACTAATAAGCCAGTTAGGGAACTGGCTTCAGGATTACAGATGCAGTCCTGCCAGTGCTACTTACATTTATGACCAGATTAGCAATTCAAGTAAATTTAAGCACCTAATTTTAGTGTTTGCATTTTTTGATAGCAGTCAGCTGATGTTTCATGAGAAAAAATTTGAAAAGCAAAACAATTTAGGAATAAATGTGCAGACAAATAATGCTCTTCCCATTTTGTCTTTTCCTCCCCATTTACGTTTCATTACTTGGAATAAGTTGCTAGGCAGCATTATGCTGTTGGTGATAGCATCTCATAAATGAAAACTGGCAGTTGCAAACAGTGAAACCTTACAGCTATATCTAAACAAAAGAAATCAACATTTGCCAACAGATGTGACTTTGTGTGACATTTTTTCTATGGATATATTAGCCTCTGAAAAATAATTCTCGATAGAACAATTTTCCAGTTGGAAGGGATCTCAGGAGGCCATCTGGTCTGACTGATCTGCTAAAACCAGGCTCAGAGATGAGATCACACTAGCTTGCTTAGGGCTTTATCCAGTTGGTTTTGAAAACCTCCCAAGCCAGAGACTGCACAGCCTCCCTGGTAAGCCTATTTTGGGACTGGACTGTCCTCGTGCTGAAAGATTTTTTTCTGACATGCACTTGGACCCTCCCTTGTCTGCTGTCTCTCCTGCAATTCACCCTTGAGAATAGCCCAGCTCTGTCCTCTTGACAGCTTTCTCACAGAGCCTGGCATACTGCTCCTAGGTGCCTCCAGAGCCATCCCTCCTCCAGGCTGAAAAAGGCAAGCTCCTTCTGCCTTTCCTCATGGAGCAAGTGCTCCAGCTCCAACTGCCCCGGTGGCCTGCCACTGAATTCACATATTAGCACCCGTCACGTGTTGGAGTGGGATTCCTCATTGCTACAGTAATTTAGATATTGTTTAATAAGTTCCCAAAAAGAGGGGATTCATTTCCTTACCTGTGGTTTGTATTATAGAATAAGTCTTACGTATTTTGCACTTCTTTTACCTGGTGTCATATTTGGTAACATACTGTTGCTACCTGCCTCTACTCTGTGAACCATGAGCTGCTAATGGGGACCCACACTTTCAGCAGAAGACTGGGTTCTCTTTGGCAGCCTGTCTGTGAGCACAACTTGCATCAGATGATGCTAATGCTGGAAGAAGCGTTTAGCCCTAGATACCTTGATGTACCTGCCTGTGTGCAAAGGCAAAACAAGTCTTCCATTCATAGAATTGTGCAGACAGTGAAGGTCTCCTGTTTGCAAGAAGAAGCCCTTTCTTGCTTTCCTATTTGACCAAAAATTTACTTTCAGATATGTGAAAAGCAATTATGAGCATTTTAGAATTTCAGTCGCATATAGCAGGCATGTGAGGATAAAGTGGAAAACTTAGGTATCTATAAAATTATATAATTTTGATATAATTTTGCAAAGAACCTATTAGTCCTTTAAAGCCTGTAACAACGTTTAATATTTAGGGCTGAAGTCTTTTTTAATTCTGATTTAGAAAATTCACACTGACCTAAGAAGCAAGCCATAAGCATATAGATAAGGACAGAATTTGGGAGTTAATCTTACAATGTTACTTTACAGTAATGGTAAATAGGTCAAAAGAAAAGAGATTTCTTAATAAAGATTTACCTCTCATCTCTGCAAATCAAGACCAGATAAAGAAATTTCCTTATTCATCCTTCAAACTTCAACATGTTTGAAATTGGCCATGGCAAAATATCCATTTCAAAGAAAATGTTGGAAAATTCCAGAAGGTTTGTACTGAGAATTCGAGGGGAGAGTTCTCAACCTTAGCTATAACTTTCATTTCTGTAACATGATCTGCAAACACAGTGTCGGAGACTGAAATACTGTAGTTTATGACTTAAATATTTTCATTATGGACTTTTTAAACGGTAATTACAAAAGCTGCAGAGAAGACTACCACACCCTGAATGGGGCTCTGGGAGGCCCTGGACCTGCTCCTCGATGAAGAGAAGATAAAGACTCTGGGCTGGGGACATTTACCATCCGTAAGCTGAACACCCCCAGGGTGGAGGCCACAGCCCCAGGGCTCTCGGCTGCCAGCTCGCACAGGCCCTGGCACCGAAGGGTGTGGGAGAGAGGCTTTGGGTGTGCGGTCAGAGGCGCAGTGCCCGCCCAGCCTCCCCTGTGCAGAGGAGCGCGGCTGAGGGCCTTCACCCGGGGCAAAGCTGATCCGCAGCAGAGGGGGTGACACGGCCAGCAAAGGAGCCTTCAGCCGGGGCAAAGCTGATCCGCAGCACAGGGGTGACACGGCCAGCAAAGGAGCCTTCAGCCGGGGCAAAGCTGATCTGCAGCAGAGGGGGTGACACAGCCAGCAAAGGAGCCTTCACCCGGGGCAAAGCTGATCCGCAGCACAGGGGGTGACACGGCCAGCAAAGGCCCTCAAAGGGCTCCCCAGGCCCTGCCCGGAGCTCCAGAGATGGTGCCACAGCCCCTCGGTGCTGCGAGGGACGGGGGCACACCGGCCCTGCCAGGGAGGCCCGCGGGCGTTCCCACCTGCCCGAAGCGGGCATTAATCCATGGAATTCTGTGCTCTGCGGCGTGGGGCAGGGATGGGGCACCCTCAGCACCCGCAGAGCAGATGGAGGCGAGCAAAGAGACATCGCTGGGAGCCCTGAGTGGGTGATGTGCTCCCCCCTAACCCCTGTCACCTCTCCCTGTCTCCCCACACCCCTCACACACTTCTTTCTCTATGTCCGTCTTTCTTTTCTCTTTCCTTCTCTCTGCCTCTTTTACTAAATAAAATACGACCGCGTTTTGGCATCAACTTTTAATCTCATTTGGTTTTAATCTCGGTTTTGGGAATATTTTGAACCTTCCAAGTGCTTTCCGGTTTATGCACAGAGACTTAGTTTCCTTTGCTCTTCTGGGTTTAAACCGGATAGCAACACACAGTAAAATCTTCCTGGATAAAAGGTAATTAACAAACCACAGTTTCCTAGACCTGCTCACTCAGTAAGTCATGAAAAAAACAAAGGGGAAGTCAAAGCATCTATCTATTTTACATGTTTCCTTGCAGAATTTGGACAGCCCTCAAGCCCTGGTTTTACTTCTGAATTTATTTGAACTTTATTTGCTCTCTTGTCCTTACTTTTCCTAAGTATCTGTTAAGGAGTTGAAGAGTAATTTCAAACAAATTTTGAAAACATCCCAAGGAGTTGAGCTCTTTCAGATTGCCATTGTTGGAATTTGATTTACCATTTATGAAAGAATGCAGTGTTGATCAGATTTCAGATAGCCTATAATGACTTAAAGAATTCATGAAATATTCATTTTGAAATTATGCTTGAGCTTTTAATAAAGGTCACAAAATATCATTTAGGAATTCAGAATTAAACTTCACACCCAAAGGAAGATTTAATCATTTTGGCATAGGATGCAAGTCAAAAACTTCTAAATTTCTGCCTGTTGCTCTTTAGCCTCAGAATGTCCAAGTCCTTAGTCATCTTAATGGTGGTTACCACAAAGTTCTCCCATAGTCTGAAGTTCTGCTTCTGCGCATGCTGTATTGCACCTCGATATTATTGGGGCCCCACATGAATCAGGGGAGCTGAGCAGCCCAGTTCATTTCCACCTGTCTGCTCTATATGTGTCTGGCTAGGTGTAGGTTCACTCAGAAGCGTGTAACCATAACAGAAATGGTCATGGAGCAACATCAGACTAATGACAGCAAGAGAAACTCAGTTAATGTTCATGAGTAACTGTGATTGGGATGGGTTAAAAACTGTCATTCCTGAGTGTCTGTGACCTGTGTCAGCATTGATGAACTGGAATAAAGGACATGGAGTATGGTTTTCTTAATTTCCTTTAGGGACACCTTAAGGAGAGTCCCAAGTCTGCAACTAACTGTGTATACAATTAGTTTGCTTTCAGTAGGTACTGAGTTTTTAGAAGGGCAATAGTGATGTTTCCCAACTCTTCCTTTTTCTTAATTTCTGTCTCTCCCTCATTTTTGGTTTAGCAGCAAGCAATGCAAGACAGAGCATTGGAAACATACAAGATGGTTGCTATTGTCCTGGAGAATCTGTTGTGCACGTGATCGGTTTAGGGACTCAACCTGAATTCTTGCTGTTTTGCCCTTAAGAAGTCAGCAGCATCTATTTTATTGATTTGCTATCCTTAGGAACAGCTCTTTGGTCAAAACCATGAGAATGATCCTCCGTTATAACTTATCCAGGTAACTAGTTAAAAAGATCTTAAATAGTATTTCCCACTACTTTTGATTTTTCAAGATTCCCAGCATCAAAAACCATTGTCCTTTTGAGAAATAAGGCACAAATTTACCTTAAAGTAATCATTTATTTTGAAAAATTACATGCCTTTTATTTTCTTTTTTTGGGCTCTTAAATGATACCATTAGCTTGGCTTATAAAAGAGCTTTATTTGCTTTCTGAAATAAGTGCTAAACAGCTAAGAATGCAGTAGACTTGGTTTTGAAATGCTCTATTGTTGCTGGCATTCTGAGCTCTCTTGTGAGATCATGTTTAAATATCTTCTGCTTCCTTAAGGCCTCTGTAAAAGCAGGGTATTATTGCTGTTTAGATGAATTCACTGAACAAACAAAAGACCTACCAGCCATTTAAAGTTTCAACCGAGGCATGAAGGAGTAAGCTAAGGATTTACCCTAGAGTATAACACAAAAACATCTTGATTAATGTTGGCCTATGAACTATATGGGTAGCTTATATTCTCTACAATTTAGGCCAGCAATATTCAGACCAGCTCAGCTTTTATCTCGTTCTAACCTTGATCCTATAACTCCAAAAGCTATTTGTATTCCCTGTGTGATACCGTCAGCTGTCCCAGATTCCATGTCATGTCAGCAAAATTAACACAAGGTTTTCAGTTCTGCACAGCTCTGGTGTACTCTGTCTGCTGCTCCCTTCCAGGGGTGACACTGACCAGCACAATGATGATTCTCAACAGCTGCATGCATTTCTGAACTGTTCAGTTTAGACAGATTTTAGTTAACTCCATCAAGTACTTTGCTTCATGGCTGTTGAAGTGGTTTGTCATAGATCTTTACAGCCATCTAATTTAGTGATTGTATATCCTGGTCAGAAGGATTGCTGGACACTTAGAATTCTCCTCGTTCTACATTTTATGGAGGAACAATAACTTGTTTGATATGTGGGATTTTCAAATTCTGGTTAATTTTAGAAGTTGTGATGTAATTGAATGCATCTGTGTTTGGATGCCTCAGTCTCCACTCAACCCATGTTGTTACTAAAATGGCTTCAGCGAAGCCAGGAAACCCAGGAGGAATATTTGACAGATTTTGATGATTTCCATTTTTTTTAAGCTTAGGCTGTTCACCATATATGCATTTTGATTTGTTTTATTAAAGAAAAAAATCCTTAAGAATGGCATGGAATGTGTTTTGCAAACCCGATGGCCTTATTGAAGTGACAACAAAATTAAAATGTTCACTAGGAGGCTGTAATAAAGGAGTAGGCAGAGTCCGTCTGCCTCCCCAAGCTGAATCAAGCCTTGTTCAATAGCACATGATGTCATCAGAGTCATAGAATTATGGAATATCTGAAGTTGGGAAGGATCTCTGGATATGGTCTAGTGTAACCTGCCTAGCTCAGAGCAGGATAGCCTAGAGCATGTTGCCCAAACCATGTCCAGATGGCTTTTGAATATGTCTGAGGGTGAAGATCCCACAACATTGCTGGACATTCTGCTCCAGCATTAGACCAGTCTTACAGTAAAGACTTTTTCTTGTTTTTTTGCCCTATCTTAAAAATATTATTCTTATTTGATTTGTTATAAAAAACAGTTCTGGCAAAGTTAAAGTTAGGATATTGCTTGCCTCTAAAATAAATTTAAAAATCATTGCCTTTGAATTATCTCATCTACCCCCAGGCTTGAAACTTAGTTTTTACACAGTTCAGAAGACTGTGTAAAAAAAACCACAAAAATAACCTTCTCCAGTTTAAATAGGAAATTGCCCTACTGGCTCCGCTGCTGGTCAATGAAATTGCAGGGAAAAGGTTTATCCCAATCTCTGATCATACCTAATCCTGCAAAATTTTATCAAGAAGAATAATAAATCTGAGCAAATGTTAAAATCCATTAAGGGAGCATTGAGATATTGTATTAGAGACATGTACACATGGAAGCATTTAATAAATTTAGGCTCTGGGTGCACATTTCAAATACTGAACCCTTGGACTGTGTGAATGTGCCTTCTCCAAATTCAAAAGGTCCACAGCCAAAAGGTGTGTATTTCTTCAAAACATGACAGATGTAATTAAATTAAAAACAAGACAGTGATAAGGTCATCATTATCATGATTAATGTCTTCTCTCACATTTGGAGTTATAGTTTATAGGCCGCTTGAATGTCTTCTGAATACCTGTCAGCACCAGTCTACTCAAGGAAAAAGGAGGAAGATGAACAGATGGCAACCATGAAATTTGTGGATTAAAGTTAAATTTAGTGCTAAAAGGGAGTTACTATTGTTTAAAATGCAAAGCTTTCTATTTATTCTTCTCTAAACTGAGACTTCAGGCAGTATAATTTCTGACAATCACATAGTTCTTAAAAGTGCTCCTTTCTGTAACCTAAGGGGTTTTAATTTATCCTTTTTTTTTTTTTTTTTACTGTAGCATTGTAAATACATTTGAAAAACTATCACACAGATATAGCACATAGTGCTACATTAAGCATGGACTTCAAAGTTCAAGGACTGTCAGAAATAAATGCCTGCCAATATTACTTCGCTTTTCACTAGATCCATCAAAATAAGTCAGATGCATGGTGTTAGCAGGACTGTAAACATTCACAAGACTGAAGCCAACAGATCACTCAATACAGGGTTTTTATGATCTGCATTGCTTGAGAAAATATTTTAATGCATTTGCAATATGAAGTATACTATAAAGGGCGAGAAAACTGATAAAAAATAGATACAGAATGCAACAGCTGTATATGTGGCTTTTAGATTTTTTTATATCACAATTCTACTTGCTTGTGTTTTAGGGTAAAATTTTGTGTCATAAAGAAGGTAGTACACTATGAGTAGACAGTGAACTTTTGCTCTTCACAACCTCAAGATAACTTACTAAAATGGGACAAAACTCTTGTGTTTTAAAAGTCCATTGGAATAATGTTTGGGTTGAACCTGTGTATCTTCAGGGAATAAGAATGCATTTTTACAAATAGAGTGGATTTTGTCCAGTCTCTTGGGTTTTGATAAAGTTTTATCCTCCACCAGAGTGGGTACTTGACTGAAAACAGGCCGTAAACTAGACTTTAAAGGTTATTTTGTCATCTATACAACCAGCAGAACAAAGTCCAATGCTTGATGCAATTTTTTTTTCTTTTTGCAGGAAGATAGTTAGCAAAACTAGTTATGTTAGCAGGAATGCTGTGAATTGTACCCTCGAGTTCACTGTGTGAAATGTAAGACACCCACTTAAACTCATTGGAAAGGCAGCCTCTGAGTCAGAGAATTTTAACTAAATCTTAAAATATTTTTGGAACAGTAGAATCTGTGGTATATTAGATATTTAATATGAAATTAAAACAAGAGTTGTTCATTCTGAGAAAGCTGCTGAAGGCTTTAATCTCCAATACAGGCTTCAGAAGCAGTGAAAGCTTCTGTCAGCTGCCTGCTTTAAAAATGCATATGTGTGTGTGGACTAGGACACCTATAACTTACCACCTTTTGTGGTCAAAGTTTGTTTCTTTAAGAGCTTTCCATCCCAGGGAGGTATCAGGCAATCACTATTTTCCCAGGACAGCCAGAGGGATCAAAAATTTTTCCACGGCATAAAGAACTGCACATGGCCATATCTGCCAAAGTTTATTCATTTGGAGAGACTATCCTTCCTTTTGGCTTCGTTTTAAAGCAATTCATAAATCTCCCACTGCTGTGATGAGGTATCGGACTGTGTTTTAATAAGGCGTGAGGAAATGGCTAACTAATAATACTTTGAATGTGCAGTCACTCATGCTGGTGTAGGTTGGCAGCCTGCAGTGTCGCACGGTGCAGTGACGTGGGCAGGTGACCTTAGGGGAAGGAGGGAAGGGATGGACCCGGGGAGGCAGGCGCCAGGGAGGTGCTCCAGCAGTCAGGCAGGGATGCTGCAGCTGGGGAGCGCTGGTCCTGTCTCCTCGGCGGTACAAGTTTCTCAGATTATCCCAAGCAGCCATCTGTCAAAGGATAGGGGGATACACATACCTCAAATATTTACGGTGCCTGTACTTTGAGAATGAGACGTTCGTTCACATCTGTGAACGGGCCACTTTTAAAACATCAAAATAAACCATCTGGCTGCGCAACTGTTTCTAATTACTTCCCTGCCTAGACTGTAAACTTCGGGGTTTGGCACCGGCCTCCTTCCCAGAGTGCTGCCCAAATCCCGCTCCCAGGCAGCTAATCAGAGCCACTGCAGCACAGGGGGAGAGCGCCGGAGCCGGGCTTGTCCAGCTCGCAGCTCTCGGCGTGCCTGACGGCTCTGTCCGGCTGTCTGTCCGCCCGTCTGCAGGAGCGCTCCAGGTGCGGCTCAGCACAGCTCGCACCATGCTCGCACAGGGGCTTCTGGGGCTGCTGCTGCTGCTGCTGGGCCCCGCGCTGCCGGCCGGGCCCCCGGCCCTGCGGTAAGTGTGGCTCCCTAGTCTCACGGGGGGTTGCGACTGATTTTGAGGTGCCAGGAGTGTGGAAACTGGGGTTGCAGAGGAAGCAGTGGAGCAGATTTTGGCTCTTCCTCTGCCTGCTTAAAAGTGACAGCGAGGGAGGCGCTCTGGGTCGCTGGGAACCTCAATAGGTTCCTGTGCAGGATGTAGTTATTTGCAACGATGAATTTGATGCCCAAGATGCACACTTTGAAAGCAGTGAATGGGGAAGGGGTGGATAGTGATGACTCTTTACACCCGAATCTCTAAATCCTGCTGCCTGAGTGGAGCAGGCACCTAACCACAGAACCCTTATTGCTGTGCAGTGGCGCAGCGAGGCACACTGCCCTTCGCTCTCCACCTCCACCACAGCCAGCACACGTTGGCTCCTAGAGCCAGGCTTCTTTGCTCCAGAGCCTTACAAAATCTACTATCTGAGAAGGGCAGGTTCTACTCATCTGCATCCTCGGTATTCCTTAGAGAAGTAAATACCTATTTTTGGCCTGAGCAGTCCTTTGCTCTTTTTCCTTACAATTCAGCTCCTGATGAGACAAAGTGATTTTTCCTGAGTATGTCCTGAAAGTCCTGATTTCCACGTGCTCCAGTGCATGCTGCAATTGCATGGCAGAGCTGCAAATCTACAGATCTAGCATTGGATTCTGCTGGTTTTACTAAAACCACAGCCACAAACTACACTGTTGCATGGAAAGCTGTGATTACTTTGATTTCCTTTTCCATTGAAAGCATGGATCATACACGTCTGACAACCAGAAGGATTACTTTGGCAAACATATTTTATTAGAATCAACCATAAGTTTGCTTTGTGATATATATTGCTGTTATGCTACCCAGATGTTTGGATGTATATGGTGTCTCTAAAATTTTTGAATTAATTAAGATCAAAAATTTTCATGATAGATAATCAAACTATATGTGCCTATGCATATACACCAGATATGCCTGATGAGAAAGTAGATGAGCCCGATGTAGTTAAAAAGGTAAGTAAAATAAAGTATAAGCATTCCTGCAGGCAGCAATGAGATTTCTGATGAAAACGAAGAAAATTTGGTGATTTGAGGCAAGTAATGATTTGCAACCATAACTGAAGAGGTGGTAAGATCAGTATTCTGGGAATTGGCTGAAGCCAGTGGCAGGAGGGTGGTTTCCCATGAGCCAAGCTCCCATGGGCTCTGAGCTTCAGCCCCTGGCTTTGACCGCAGCTTATACTGTTTGCTGTCCCCCACAGGAGTGGTTTGGGTGTTGCTGCTTCCTGCCGGCTGTCCCGGGCTGAGTCGGAGCTCAGGTGTCGCGTCCCAGGGGGGAAGCTGTGCAATGACAGAGGCAGGTGTGAGTGTGGAGTCTGCATCTGCCAAGTGACCGAGACAGGCAAATACTACGGCCCGCTCTGCGAGTGCCACGACTGGGTGTGCGAGACCTACGATGGGAAGATCTGCACAGGTAAGGAAGCCCCAGTGATGACAGAAGCTTAGAAAATTAGGAGCATATATTAAAACCAGAATTATGTTTGGAGCACAGCACACTGATACAGTAGAGATGATTATGTGTGGGTCCCTGAACCATGACTCTAAATGGAATTGTGGGCACATGCAAAGACTTTTTCCAGATTAAAGGATACATGTTACAGGCACTGTGTCTACCATAAAATGGGACTTAGCCTAGAGCAAGATTCATCTGCATTAGGGACAAAAGCAGAAGTTGCTTTGGGTTGGAAGATCTGCAAACTATGTTTTAAATCCAATACAGTATGCAATATTGCTCACATTTTTATATATTTTTTCATTTGAACTGTTTGCCTAATAATGGCTTATGGTATCTAGCCAGGCTTTAAACTATCTCCAAACAATCAATTTTGTCCTGTGATTATTTTTTTCTTCTCCTGCTATGAGAAAAAAAAACTTGCTATAAGACATACCACACTGAGGGCATATAAATATGAAAACTCTGTTTTTCTCTAAGTAATGATGATGCTTTCCAAATAAAGAGTTAAACCAATGTAATTGTATTGTGGTTTCAGGGATTTCCTGACTGACACTGTACTCTTTAATAACACACATTTCTGGGACAGAAGTTAGTCTGTGCCAGTTGTTGGAACATGTCGCTTGGTTTACATCTAAACATTATCACCCTTTCATCTTTCCAGCTGTCTTTACTTAAGTTTCTGGGTTATTTTGGCCAGATTTTCATCTTTTTTTTTTTTTTTTNTAGAATAGGATTTTAGAAAAAAGCAGGGAGAAGAAATGCCATCACATTCCTAAGGGGATTCAGCCTGGAGCTTGATGAAAGGGGCCAGAAGGGTACTTCATTTCTAGTATCCCTGCTTCAACAGCTTTACCAGATTCAGAGAAACGTGTCATCTTTTCAGGCCAAAACCTGCAATTAGGTCAATGGGAATGTTACAGGAATTCTTCTAGTAAGAGGACAATACAAATGCATTCCAGCAGTTGGTTTGGCAAATTATGTAGGAAAAAAGAGCAAACTCATTTTAGCAACAATTTATCCAGGAAGTTCAGTAATAACATGAAAAGAACAAGAATGGGATTATAAGAAAAAGACTTCTATTTGGCACCTGTGACTTTGGAATTCTGTAGAGGAACCGATTTATAGACTCTGCAGTTAGCAGTGTTAAATCCTCCTACATAAGAAATATCATAGCATTTCAGTGCTTTGCTGCCCCAAACATGAATTTTTTGATTGGTAGTGAGATTTCAAAGTGCTTGTTGTTGTTGCTGGGTTAATTGCATGAAGGGAAACTGAAAGCTCTTTCAATTTTAATATTCTGCTGTAAATTCCACCATCATGTTCCTGTTAATGTCATGAACAGTGGCTGCAAGTTTTGTCAGTGCTTTGGTGATAAAGGGTGCTGACAGAATAAACAGAGCCAAGCGATCTCTTAACAATATTTAGCTTTTGGGTAGCACTTCATGCAGCAGTTCAAAGATGTGAATACTAAGTGATTAAATGTTTTTTAAAAACCATTTTTCTGTACTTGTCACTTTTTCACTCCTAGCTGGAGTATTGAAGCCACGTTACCACTGAGATGTGAAATAATTTGAATTCTCTCTTCTGGAAAAAGAAAATAAGTACTAAAAATTCAGTACAAAGTCCTGGGGAGAGAAATTACTGTGGAGGGTGCAGGAGTTTTACTTACTTCCTTTTGGTTTTTTGACAGTTGTGCTGAATGTCCAGCTGACTTTGTAGCAATCCAGGGCTGCCCAACACTGCAGGAGAGCAGCCCCAGGTAACTCTTTTGGGGCTGGGATCCAGGTGGTGAAACACTTTCCTTCAGGCTGTGCTTGTTGCCCTCTTCATTACTCCCCCATGTTTTTAGTCACTGAAAGTGTGTGTATATGGGAGGAAGGGAGCATAGAAAAGAAGGTCAGATCTAGGGTAACTGGCAGGAGACTGAACCTTTTATTGTATGAATAATATTTTCCCCTACCCAGCTATTCAATGAACTGCATCCACTGATGTTTCTTAACATTCCATCAGCAGGTTGATTTCCAATGTATGACATATTTCCCTTTCTTTGCATTTTTGCACCCATTTTTTCACTAATGATGAAATTGTGTTTCCTCTAAGTGAATAGTCAATATGTCTTACTGCTGTTCTATTTCTGTTTCCTGCTTTGTTTTTCATGTTTTTATTTTGACATTTGCTGTCCCGTTTCATTGCGGATCTCTCCTGATACAGACAACAGTAACTGCTGACTGGTACCACATGGAGAACTTCTAAACACTCTTTCAGTATCCCTCTAGAAAGCCCTGGTATTAGGGGCTAATGCTGTTTAAAACAAGCTACTTTTCAAGCTGCCAGAGTGATTCCTTTTTCAAGTGACTGGTGTCTAACCACCAATGATGTTCATTTCCAGAGATGGAAAGGCAGAGTTGTTTGAGGCATGAATGCCAAAGATAACTGTGTTTCACTGCCAGTCAGTTCAGACATACCTCCACTTCCCTTGCCTGTCCCAAGCTAAACAAAAGATTTGGTTGCTCAATATGCAGCTCATTATCTTAAAGGCACTTTCTGTGTCACATCCGCTGTCTGGACCAGTTGTTGAACAATCATGTTCTGGAGAGAGAAGGCCTGAAGGTAAAGAAAATGTCAGATGTCCATCTCATTGGTTTGCTTTTTCTAATAAACCCTGTATAAGAAAGAGATTATGCCATGAGTAATAAAGAAGAGCAGATGTAAATATTTCTGTCCTTTTACTTTCCCTTGACACTTAGTTGCTGTATTTCCCTCCCATTATGTTTCCAGGTACTTTAGAAGGAGTTCCCATAATTTTTTTGCCTTTAACCCACTGGCATTGATAAAGTAAGAGGTGATCCCTCATGGAGTCACAAACAAAGAAGAGGGAAAGCAAGTACTGTGGTCTGAGTCACTGAGTATTCTGTCCTCCTCAGTGGCCTTTTTATCTGCCTGACGTATCATGGGGTGTAGAGGAAATTGAGTAGATACTGTCATTCTCTTACCAATGTCAGGGACATCTTTATTTTATCATTTTATTGCTGATCTTCAAGAATAGGAGCTAAGAGGAGGAAGACTAAATAATAAACAATCAAATCCCCAAAGGATTTATGCTTCCTTCAGAGCAGACAATGTATTTGTTGCTGTTTATTTGCAGATAGTAGTTCTGACCTCAGACAGTTGCATATTGCCTCAGGCTTTCTTAACATAAGTTGAGCCCATGTTGTGTGCAAGGGAAAGTGGAATACAGGACTAGTTCCTGTCACATCACTGCTATTTCTCTGTGGGGTTATTTTGCAGTATAGTGAAAAGTCAGTTTTAGTGAATTCATTTTGGTTTGGTTTGGTTTGGTTTTTTTGGGGGGTTGGTTTTTTCGTTGTTTGAGGGGTTTTTTTGTTTGGCTTTTTTTGGGGGTTTTGGGTTTTTTTTTGGTTGTTTGGGGTTTTTTTTTTTTGTTTGGGCTTTTTTGGTTTTGGTTTTGGGTTTTGCTAGTTTGTTTGTGGTTTTTGTTTGGGCTTAGGTTTCTTTGTTTGTTTGGTTTGGTTTTTTGTTTAATCTTTTTACTGTGTCTGTGGTTAATGAAGATAGAAAAACTAAACTAAGCATAGACTTCATTGGCCAACTGAAGTGGGAACACTTTAAATGTTCTTGGAGAATGGACCATAGGAACTGCCAGCTGGGACATGTGACAGTATGATTGCACTGCTTGTAGTTGGTGAGATCAAAAGACAGATACAATTCAGTGACAACATAGACAGCAACTTATGAAGAAGGTTTGTCTTTGCTCAGAATTATATTAGTTATCTTTGGTTATTTTCATTGTTATTAAGATTTTATAAGTAATTTTTCTTCCAAACTGAAGTATTTTTTACATCCACTGAAAAATGGTGGCACAGTGTGATTTTCCATAAGCAGTTGCTGTGGAACTTTAATTGCTGCTTTTTGGGCCAGTGAAAGACTTTTCTGTTTCTTTCTCCAAAGCTGTCGGTGCTGTACCTATTTTAAGACTGGTTTAACAATATAATGTCAGTGTTAGTTGTAGGTTTTCACAGGCAGAAGTGTTATCATTTACAACATGAAGGGCAAAACCATATAAGTGCCATTATTTTCTGATCTGTAAGGTTTTAAACTATGCAGAGAACACAAGTGAAAAATTAAATTGACAAGGAGTAGATGTAGAAATAAAAAGATAAATCCAAACTAAAGTATTGCTGTAATACGTAGCTATATATCCATGTGAGTTTATTGGATGTACGGTCCTATATACCAGCTGGAGAGAGTTAGGAATTTGAAAATGGAATTTGGAGGACATTTTGAGCTGTGCTCTTTGCACAGAAACTGAATAGTGTCTTTAGGCAGAGCTATCGAAATTGAGTTGGAAAGGCTCTAACAACTGTGCTTTTGTATTCATACTGAAGGGAGGTCTGACACACTGATTGTTCATTGAACAGCATTTCTTGTAAAAGTGTGAAGGAAAGTCAGCCTGTGACCTGCATTGATTGCCATTTGATCCAAAGTGAAATTCAAAGCCCTGGATTTTGAGAACAAGTACAAACTTCTTCTCTGTCAGAGGCCATGTTTGCAAAGATTCAGCTGTTGCACATGTGGCCATTGGAGACAGAGCTTCCTAAAAAGAACAAGTTAAAAAAAGGGCAGGAGGCTACCAATGAAAGTGGAGGTGGCAGTTCTGCTCTGACATAGTTTGCTTTAGTCCAGATTTCAGAACTTGGCATTTTGTGACATTTCCTCATGGAGCAGGGGTGTGTAGGTGTGATAATAGCATCCATATTCACCTCAAGACAGGTTCCTCAGGTTCTAGTAGAAGTGAGGTCATGATAGCATAAGACCTCATTGCAAGTTCATTGCCTTGCTAAGTGCTTGAGGTCCCAGCTGATGCCTTAGGTTTTAACTTTTCAAATCCTGTAGTGCTAGTGTAACTGTAGAGTGTTAAATGCTGTAATGTTGTTTTTTTATGCTGTTCTCTGTGTGAAGATAGACATAAGTAAACTTCTAACTTGCCCTCCAAGGACATCCCAAAACAAGAACTGTAAACCATCATCTTGGGAAGAGGGAAGCAGGCTTGGGGGAATCATATCATTGGCTGGGTTCTCGTTGGTGAGTTGATGTTGTCATAAAAGTGTGAAGCTCTCATGACCTGAGGCGTCCATTTTGAAATACACTGAGGCAAGACCTCTAAATTCCGAAGTGTCCACCTGAAGGCCTTTCAAATAAATACCACCTTTATTCCTTTATTCCTCTAGTCTCTGTTTCTAAGTAGCCAGTTTAAGGCATCACAGCAGACTTCAAAAGGACAAGCTAAAGCCTGTATTAGCTTTTAAAGCATCTCAACTTTATGCTGTTGGTGCTGTTGGTCTAGGTAAAATCAAGCAGCCTTTGATACACTGACAATTGCTGTGGTTCCAAATGCAGTGTGTGTGTTCATAGCAGTGGTGAGTGGGGCAGGAGGAAGCTTAGACACAAAAAGTTCAGGGGAGATTAATGGAAGGGAAACATTTTAAAGGTAACTTATTAAATTATATGAACCTTTGTTGCTTAGCCCTCATTTTGAGCACCTTTATCTGTAGATACTACTGATGAAAAATAAGTGCTAGTTTAAAAAGTAAAAATGAGTGTGCTGGGCATATGGAAGTGAAAGGCTTTTACAGCACCTATGAGAGCTGGAATGTAGCCCCTCAGGCTGTCGCCAACAGCAAAACAAGGTGGGGAGCAGCATCATCTTCAGCTTTCATCTTTCTGTAGTCTGGGATGACAAGCTTATCCATTGCAGAGAAAAACCAAACCTTTGTGTGACTTTTGTCAAAGCAAATAAGTGTTCTGAAGTGTGTTTGAATTTTTATGCTCTTTACAGTCTGATAATGAACTGAAGTATATTTTTATTTATTTGAAAGAATGCTGTTTATGAAAAAATGACTTACACAGACTGTGTCCTATTAATATTTGTGTTTCAGTATCATTATTGTGAAAAACATATGGTGAATAGAAGTAGATGGTGTATTTCATATTACAGAGGTGTTTATTAATGATTTTACCTACTTCATCAGTGGATATGTTTCAGTACATGTTCTTTTGACAGCCTTTTTTGGACAAACTGACTGGCTTGGTATAATTTTCTATGCTTATTAAAAGTTTTATTGTTGATAGCTGGCCCTGTAAAGGACTTCAAACAATCATCACTTATGGCACTGGACTGTAGACCTCTCAGAGTTAGTGTTCCCCAAGTAGTTTGTCTTGACAAAGAACATGTCACTGATTAAAAAAGTTCCCATGAGCTTTTCTGGGAGGAGAGGACACACTGCTAGTGCTGTCCAGGAAAAAGGGTGATTTGTGCCTAAAAAGTACTGGAGTTGGAATTTGGCCATGCAAAGGAAGGACCCCATAATATATATGGGGTACCATATCTTACCAGTGCTTTAACTGGAGGGTATGGTGGTCGAGGCCGTGTTATGGTGTGGTTATGGTGTACCACAATTATATTGCTGGATTCGAATTTCCTTTGGAGATGGAAGGAGAAAGCCCTGTTCTTCTTTCAAACAGGGTTATTTAAAAGCTTCATTTCTAAACAACAAAGGGAGTGATTTTTGCAGATGGGGTTTGTGTGGGCTGGAACACCCAACTTGAGCAGTCACTTGACCATATTCTTATATGTGGAGGAATAAAGATTCAAGAGAGTTTAATTGGAGTTGCACCTGTCCCCTTTCTTGAAAGAGCTGCTTTGCCCTTCACCTGACTGGCATTGGTGATATAATATGGGACACCTTCCTGTCAGTGACCTAAAGAGTGGCAGTCAGAGTTTTTGGAGGCATATGTGGGGCATTTTTATGAGGAAGGTCACTGGGAGTGCCAGCTCTGACACTGTCAGGAGAGAGCTGAGTACTAACTTTGTGATTTGGAAAACATCACAGCAGAATGCTGTTGCCTTGGCAGCTCCATGCAGCAGCAGATGTTCTAACTGGAGCACCTGGTCACAGGGTTTTGTTCCTGAGGGCAATTCTGGGATGGGGAGATTTGTGAGTGGGCTGGGGGAGAATCCTCCCATGTCCCAAACAGACTGCCAAAGTCTACCTTTCTCCAGGCATGCCTTTTCCAGTTGTCTGCCTCCAGAAGGTCCTTTTCAGTCTTTTAAGCCAGGTGGTGTCTGTCATTTTAAGCATTGGGGATGTTAGCTTTTATTATCCACAGTTAGAGGCTACTGAATGTAAAAATAGCTCATTTAAGTATTTTTCCTGTTTTGCATATAATTTCCTATTTAATTAAAAGGATGTATTAAAGTTATTTAAATCTCGAAGCTGTGTGGTTGACAGCTAAGAAATGTTAAATCTGACTATCTACCTTTATTGAAGAGTCCTGTGCATTTGCACTATTATGCATCTTTTAATTTTGTATTCATTATGGTTTTCCCCAGTGAAATTATGCAGCAATGACAGTAGGAAAATGGTTGCTTCCTGGTATTTGAAATTGTTTAGTTTCCAAACTTGGTAACACATTTAAAGAAAGATAAAATGTTAATCATTTACCTTAGTCCATTCATTTGCCTGAAATGTGGGGAACATATGGCAAACAGTTTGGTAACACAGCAGTGTCAGGTAATGCAGGTTTCTTGGCACCCCATTTCCTTACTGCAAGTTTTTTAAACAATATTTTGCAGAAAGTAACTGGATACTTGTGAAACTGAATGGTACAATCTTATTGAGTTTGTTGGAGTTTAAGAAGCTCCCCATTCTTTCTTTTTTTCTCTCCTCTCTTAAAGGAATTTTTCCCCATGTTTGGTTGCTAGGGAACAAATAGCTGGGTACTTAAGAGAAACAAAGGGACATGGCCACAGAGAAGGGCCCGGCCCTCCTTTTTGCCTGGAGCTGTTCTCATTGAGCAGAAACTAGAACTGGGCGGGATTTGAACTGGCAAAGAGGAGCAAGATACAGCCTGGCTGTAGTTTTTTCGCTGGCATCTGGAGGAGAGAGAGGCTGCTCTGCCCTGCCGCTCCTCTGCTCTTTCTGCCAGTCCTCTGCTGCCCCTGCTGCCTTTGCTGCNCCTGAGGGCCGAGCTCGCTCCGGAGCGCCCCCTGCAGCCGCGGGGGAACATCGCTGCCTGACAGCCCAGAGAGGCTGCACCGGACTCTGCTCTGTTTGGTATCACCACCAGGGTTACTGCTGTTTGTTTGCCTTGCTTTATATATGTGTTTATAGAATCATTAGTAAAGAACTGTTATTCCCATTTCCCATATCTCTGCTTGAAAGCCCTTGATTTCAAAATTATAATAATTCGGAGGGGAGGGGGTTGCATTTTCTATTCCAAGGGAGGTTTCTGCCTTCCTTAGCAGACCTGTCTTTCAAACTAAGACAAGTTTCAGAAGCCAAAAGACCCTCTTCTTCAGAAAACCCTGTTCCTCTCGACTTCCTGAAATATCCAGACTAATTTCTTGTCTATTCTTACCCCTTTGGAAATTTTTGGATACAAACAGAGCTGGAATATAATTTGAATGGCTTTTCAGCAGATGAAGATACAGGCATTTTAAAGAGATGAATAATGAATAGTATTCTGTGAACAAGAGCTAAACTTACATAATCCAAACCATTTATATCTGTATCTCCTGTGAGTATGTGGGTCCCCCCTTCCAAAAATGCAAGAGCCACTTCAGATGTGAGGAACATGCCTGGTATATGACACTGAGCTGCAAGGGTCACTGCATCCAGTTCTCATATCCAACTTTCTTTGCAGTTCTTGCAACAAATTACCAGAAGGTATGTGTTTTTCTTCTGATATTGAAGAGAGGTGAAGTTGAGGTCAGAGATCAAAAATATACCTCCTGATCATCAAAGGCTATAGTGAGACTCAGAAGAGAACCCAAGTATCTGAGTCCTTCCTAGGGACTCTTAAGTCCCTAGGAAGTGTAAGAATAAAATGTGTTAGTATTAAAACTATCACTTAGGCTGTGTCAAAACACATTTTATGTTTTGTGTTTAGATCCTAAAGATACTATTTCCTACAAAAATATAGTCATGTATTCCTTTTCCTAAGAACTACCTGTGCATTACATATGCAACAGTTGTTGATTTCTATGTGTATTATTTGAGTGAGAGCAATTTGGTTTTATGAAAACACCAGTGTGCTTCCAGCTTAAAAGTGTTTCACATGTAAATAGGGAGGTAAATTTGAAGCATGTCAATCCCACAGAAAATCAAAAAATGGTCTTGAAGCACTTAATTGAAGTACTGTTGTTGCACTGATACTTCTAATGACTGTCTTTCAAAGTAATTTTGTTTCATTCTCGCTTCTGTTTCAAGCCACAGCTAATCCTCATCAGAGACATAGCAAGCATAATGAAGCACAACTCCCAGGTTGTGCTTAGGAAGAGATTAAGGTGCCAGCTATCACTGAAGGAAAATTGCCCATTACCTACATCCAGTTTCTCTGGATGAGAATGGAGAATGTAGGAGCTATTGCAGTTGGGTACAACTACTCTCCATTTATGTGAGTTTGCCTGCAGCTGGTGTTTGTGGAAATTATTTTGTCCACCAACCTCAGATATCATGAACTTTCTAGAACATACTTGTTTCTCATTCACAGGGCTTTAGGACATCATCCTACAGTGAGAAGTACTGGAACATTTCTTACTGCCTTTTTTTCCTCCAAGGTGCTTAATTATTGAAGCATAGCAGAGAAATGTTATAGCATATCATTGGAAATAAACAGAATTAAATGTGTCAAGGATTTCTGTCTCACAAAAAAAAAATAATTGTCTCTTCAAGATTTATAATGTTTAACTTCCTACAGACTTTGTATTTGTTGATACAGAAACAACAAAAAATTGATTGGAGAGGGGTTTGGCAAGATTATCAAATCCCAGTCATGTACTTTGTTAGATTTAGGAGTGGATCCTGTCACTCATTTCTACTTTTCAGGTTAAAAATATGTTTTAATAAAAGCAGATGATGTGGTTTGTTTTTTTTTTCTTTTGCCAAAGCTAAACAGAAGCCAATGTTTTATGCTGACAGAAGTCTAATGAAATCAATAAAGTTATGCCAACAGAGAATCGGTTTCACAGCAATTCTGGTCCTTCTTTGGCCAAAATCCCTGGGTAATAGCAAACGAAATTACAACAGCAAAATGCAGACCATATCATTCACCTGAAGTGGTAAAACAATAACAATAATGACATCTCCAAAGTTTTGAATGCTTTTAAGCTTGACAACATTTTACATGATTTTCTGTTTTATTTTTCTTCTGTGTATTGTGCTACTTTAAAGAGTTAAATGTTAGTTAGTGGTAGTTTGACCAGACATTTACCAAAATAATTTTTCTCCAGAGTTTCAGAGTTGGACTTAGCAGTAATGAGAGTTCTGTGTGAAAACATTCTGACAAATGAAAACCAAACTTTCAAAGATTTAGACTTAGTTGTATAAATGAAGGAATTGTTTACACTGAGAGAACTATCCCAAGTTTTATTAAATGGTCTGCTGGTTTGGAAAGTCACAGTAAAATTAAGATTTTGTAATTGGATAAGCAGGATGATCAACCCCCTCTCCTCTCACGATCCTAAAGCTTTTGTATATAACTTCTTTGTAACTGAGGAAATTCTGTTCTAAATGTGTTGACTGCTTTAAATGTATGTCTGGTACACTTACATGCAGGTTAGAAAAGATTTTATTTACAGATGTTGTTGAGAAAATACAACATGATTTCTCTGTAGTTGGTTTCAAAAGGTCCTATCACATGAGAATTTCTAAATGAAGTTCTTGCTGGATAATACCTTGAAGGATAATATTTAAATAGTACAGTGACCACAGACTTCCTTTTATTTCATAGGTGCCTATTAAAGGCACTCAGAGGTTTTTAAAATAGTCTTACTCTGTCTGGAACATCATTTATCAAGCTCTTTCAAAACAAGATCATAATTCCTCTGGCCCTTAATATGAACTTCCAGTATTTTCCAGATGTTGTCTTGGATTTTCCTCCATCTTTTTCTGCATGAGCCATGGTTGCCATCCCCACTCTCAACATTTTGGTTATCTCCAATTGCCAATTTGTTTTACTAATTCCATTCCCTCTTCACAGAGTCTTTTCTGCTTTTTGGGTGATCTCTGTCTGGCTCAGTTCCTTGGCACTGCTCCTTGCAGTTTTCCTAATCCATTCCTCTGGCTCATCAAAGAACAGCTGTTTCCATAAGGACCTGGATAGAAGTGAGATCCACCTTGGCTTTCTTTAGACTCCTCCTTGGCCAACCAATGACTTCTGCTCTTGTGTCCCAGGAATCATGTTGTCAAGAGGATCTGAACTGCCTTGGGTATTCACAGACTTTTTAGAAGTTAACCAGAGTTGTATGTAATCAAACACTGTTTCTTAGCTTATGCTTTATTCATGCAGATGTTCACTTGTAGGGACTCTTGGTCAGATATGAATCTAAACCACAGATACTTTAAAGTAGGCATAAATCAGGTGTGCACTCCTGTTATTGTCATCTCTGCTTGCTTCACCCCTTTCTCCTCTCTGAGATAGGTGGCACAGCACACTGGAATTTTACACTTTGTTTTAGTTTCTCCAAAAAATCTGTTAATTGGGCTTCTTATTCCCAAGAGATGGAATGGTTTTGACCATAGTAAGAAGCCTGTCTTGGGGATACTGTGGAATCTCTGTGGGTATGGGTTTAATAATAGGTTGGACAAGTCAGGAAGGATCAACACACCCTTTTTTGGGACTCCAGGCAAAGAAGTGGACCAGATAATCTCTTCCAGACTTCTCTTTGAGGCTAATTTTCTTTGATGCTGCTGTGAAACCAATTCTCAGTTTGATGCTCTGCCTTCGTGAGGAGGATCTGTGGTAAGATAAACATAGTTTTTTCATGCTATTATATTTAGTAATTTATTGAAATGGAAGAATAACCATTGATTTTAATCTGTTAATACTATGAACTTCTTTTTTCTACAATATTTATGATTCTTTATAAAATATGAGTGTCTTTCAAGTTTTTACCACATTTTTAAATGACTGCTACTGAGTCTCTGAGTAGGAATGATTCTGAGAACAAGCTTGCTTGTTTGAAGTTTAGGCATCTTTTTAATGCAAAGACATAAATTAATATTTCTAGGTATAAGTGGTGGACGAACTTCTGTAGCAAGCTCACAGCCATGGAAAACATATTTTATCCAACCCCTGCAATTTGATGGAAAAATAACAGTCAAAGCATTGAACAGAAACATTTGCATTTTTTAATTTTGCTTTGTTTTAAGAAATGGATTCTTAGTTGAATACTGACCTTATGGAGTTATGGCAAAATGAACAAAACACCAAGCGAAATTGAAGGGTTGCCCTGCAGTTTGATGTAGAACAATACAGACCATGTTAAAAATAATATTTTAGAAGCTCCTAATCCTTATTGGGTCCATTAAACAGCAAATAACTTAATTCCTACTTAAACAGGAATCACATCTGTTCTGCATTTTTCACTGGAAGCAAATAGGTAAATGTGTTTTGTCAGATAATGAAACCAGGGAAGCAAGTAGTAGTACTTTGCCATTTTTTAACTGCTGCCATGACAATGTGTATTCCTTATATTGTCCGAATGCAAAATTATACCCTCTAGAAAGTAAATTATTTTTGGACAGCAATGATGATCCCTGTTTTGGTAGGTGAAAACATTACTTAGATTTATGACAAGTAAGAAGATGTTGCCGTTGTTGGGGGACAACACTTCCCTTCCATCAACCTGGTTTCTTTCATATCACTGGTCATTGGGAAATTGACCCTACTATTCTCTTCTTCAGCTGAATCACCCATGTTTACACAGGATAATTCTATATACACAGCATACAGCACAGGTCTTTATGAATATTTCTTCTTCCTTCTTTCATTCTCTTGATCTTCCTGCATTCCCTAGGCATATGGTATTCATCACACTCATTGTGCACATTTGTAGGAAGAAAATAGGGAATTCCGCCCCCACAGAAAGCTTCCCCAGTCTTCTCCTTTTCTCCTGTATCCATTGAATGTGCAAACATTACTGCCTAACTTCTCCTTTCTCCCAGTATTCCCCACGTCCCTTCAGACAAGCCCTTCATAGAGATGTGTTTTGGTCTGGCTGATACATACTGTGTCATTCAGCTGTTGCTGCTGAGAAGCAATGATTTCAGAAAATGCTATAAGGGAAGTAGCTGCACTTGTGGGCTGTGTGTTCTATAAAACCAAATAACTTTGTGGTGCTTAATTGTTTTTTGTTAGGTTAACCTCAGAAGAAAATCAGTACTTTTAATCGGTGATGCTATTCCATCTGTGCTTACATGACAGAATTGTCACCTCACCCATGTAGTGACGGAAGCTGATGTTGAGGAGTCCAATAGTCTTCACATGATGCACATTCCCACTGTACCCTCTTGATCTGTCTTTTCTCCCCATGTGAGTCACATAAGTGGTTTTAAATGTCTTTCAGTGAGTCATATAGTTTTGCTAATTCTGTCCTTACTTTAATGTCACTATATACAGAGTCACTTTCTTACCTAAAAGCTAAAATTTCATTTGGTCATCTACTTGACACCTTAATAATAAATACTTGCTTTCCTTAAGGAAACTTTGAAAACTTTTTTTTTTTTTGTGGTCATAGGGGTGTCAAAACCTCAAACTCTTTTTTCTATTCTGAACTGTCAGTTTGAATTTTAAAAATGGATCATTTTTATGATTTAAGTTTAAAAATGGACTGAGCATTACATTGGCTACATACCTCCTAACACCTTCTGGCAAGCATCAGAAGCCAAGAGTTCCAGTCTGCTGTGTCTTACTGCTTGACTGAAAAAGAATCAAAATGCACATAGAAAATTTAATGTGGTGAAAGTGAGAAGGAAAGGATCAAAGGCTGGAAACAAATGTAAGGGCTTCATATGCAAGTGGCAGCTGGAATGTATGAAACCTCATGCAGTACAAAATGTTCCTCAGAACAGGAGAATGTAGGTCTGTTATAGTGGCAACAGTTTTTAAACAGTGACTTAATTTTGTGATGGTAACATTCACGAAATTCTTAACTCAGTGGTTTCATTCTGCCTGCAAATGGAAGAGACAAATGCCTGAAAACATTGTGCACGTGATACAGAAAGGAGAGACTAAACTGACAGATGCCAAAAATCAATAGGGAAATACTAACACCTTTCTAGGCAAACAGCTAGGCGGGGAAATCCTATTTTAGACATAACAAGATAAACAGGACTTGTTGCGAGCTTGGGTAGCTCTTAATATGGTTGATGGCAAAGAGGTGGGAAGGGCCTTTGTATGGGTTCCACAGAGATGTTTATTCCCACCGCACACTTGGATGATTCCAGGGACAAAGGTCGAGTATCACAGGCGGGTCCAGGTTATGTATGGGGGAGGAGGGGGCGGAGAGAGCACCAGGGACCAATTGTTTGGGGGCAGGGCGGCAATACACAGGCAGGACTGGGATATGGGAGGCAATGGGGGAACAGGGAGGGAGTGACTGAGGGACAAGGGAAAAGAGAACTGGGGTACATTTGCAGAACAGAACAGGCTATCTTGTGGGAGAAGCAGGGTATCTTTCTGTTGCTCTATCCTGGGGAGTGCCTCTTAAAATCTTTTCCTCCATAGGACCCTCATGGTCCTTTGGTTACTAGGCTCACCAGCTCCCACAAAGATTTCTTTCTAGAAGAAATGTAAGAGAAAGCCAAAAAAGATGATTTGTTTGACTGCTGTGTTGAAACATATTGTATTGACATTATATGTTTTGACCTTAGAATGAAATGAGCAAGGAAATGAGCATACTTCAATATCCTCATTCCTTTTCCCCCAGTACTGGATTCTTCCAAGGTAGTGCTTTAATGATAAAAGCACTTTCACTCTCCTTATGTAATAGAAATGCAATTTAAATGATTTTTTTTTTTTTCATTCCACACCAAAAATACTGGAATGTGTCAAATAAGCAGTTAAAAGTAATAGTTTCACCATAGCTTTTGAAACTTTTAAGTTTGAAAACTAAAGCAGATGCAGTCCAAATGCAGTGGAGTGAGTTGGTGAGCAGAGCATCAGCATCCGAAAACTAAGAGTCTTTCTTCTGATTTCTATGGAGACAAATCAGTGAAGTCAGACTGATTTTTTTGTTTTGAGATGTAAACCTGAAAAACAAAGATTCCTTGTTTTGTAAATGGAATATAAGCATCTTCAATGCCTGTAAGGGCCATCTGTTCTGCTGCTCTTGCATGCAGTTTTTCTGTTGCTACAGCATGTACTTTGACCAAGGGTACACTTTGATATACCTGGCTTTCAAACAGTTCCAGAGGCAATACAGCAAGATTAGTTCTGTCAGGGGTTACTTGGTCTACAAATGCATCTTGAAACCACTTTTTTTTTTCTTTTTTACAAAATTTTGTCCTAGTGATGTATAGAGATTTCAGTTAATCTTTTCTGCTAATTTGCAAACACCTCATAGTAGGATGTGCTACAGAAGGCTCTCTGAAGAGAGTGTATTGCATACCATTTAAATCAGTTCAACCCTCAAATTTTGTTTTCTCTTAAATGTATTTCCACCTGTATTTTAATGTGACTGAGAAATTTGATCACATATGCTGTTGTGCAAATAGTGAAAGAATGATCTCTGATTTTCAAATCCTGGGAATGAAAAGTGATGCAGAGCTGTACAAGTCTGCTGTACAGGCTTGTGGGCCTGTAAACATTTTAAGCTAGTATTGCCATGAAATTTCAAAACTTTTTTTTTTTTCCCGAGTAATGAGAGTTGGTCCTCAGAATCTCATAATCAATTGTGCAGTTTGTAAATGAGCAGGGAATTGACAAAAACAGTGGTATGGGAACAAATTATATAGAGGATGCCCAGAGGCAACTGTTCACCCTACAGAATGTTGAGAATTTCATCAGAGGATGAAAGAGAGGATTTCATCACAGAGAATGAAATGAGGAGGAAGTAGATAGGCATCGATACAGCTGTTAATACCTATAAAAAGCAATAGTCATTTTGTTTCTTCACTCTGCCTGCCCACAGAACCTCAGTTCCTTTGCCACTTTGTAGTGGTCACTGTGAAATTAGCACGTGCAAAACAAAATTAGGTGCAAGTAGCAAAGGGTACATTGGTACTTGTTTTTCAGACAGAAGAAATGGCAGGATTAGGACAATTAAACTTCTGCAATATTACTATGAGGTGTGCTGAGATGGAATTTTCAGGCTCCTCTTCTCACTGCTGTTGACAATGTCATGATTTTGATTATGTCACACAATTAACATTATGGCCAAACTAAACTTTAGGAATCAAAAGAGAAATTTTAGTGCTCCTTTCTGAAATTTAGATGTACACATCCAGTTGTACTCCCCACTGGGAATCTATCACATGCCAGAGTTAATCAGTTTTGGTTTTTTGGGGGTTTTTTTTTGTTTGTTTTTTGGTTTTTTTTTCTTTTGTGTAAAATGCTATTTCTCATGGTCAAGCAGAAACCTTGGCAGGAGAAAAATGGAAAAATGTATACATGAGTTAGAAACCCCTCAGAAGCAAATCCCTTTTTCTCTATACCTTTTATTATAAATATCCAATAATATATTTTGCCATCACAATGTAAGTCCTCTCTAGAGGTCTTTTTTGCCATCTTTTTAAGCAGCATTTTCTAAATGGTGAAAACAGAAGGAATGGTCTGGTTCATAGCCAGTTTATCAGAATAGGATCAGAGAATGATTTAGGAAGGGACTTGTGGAGGTCAGCTTGTCCAGCCTCCTGCTGAAGGAGGGCTCTCTCAAGAGTTGCTCAGGGTTGTTGTACACATGAAGTCAATGCCTATGTGACAAGACAAAAAAATCAGAAGCAAAAATTAGCTTCTGCTGAAATAATGCTTAATTATCTGACTCATTTGACAAAAATTAGGAGCAGTTAAAAATAATTTTTGACATGAGGAGAGATGGCTTATGAAATGAAACTGTTTTGTTTTGCCATTTTTAATGAAATAAAATTTTTTATTAAATAATAATTTTATCCTGGGAGGGCTTTTTTTTAGAAAAGGTCTCTAATTTACATCAAAATTAAAAAGCAAGCACAGAAAAAAAAATATTGTGGATTGTCTTTTTGTCTTTTAAGGGAAGTCTGTTCATTAAGGTAGTTCTGCCTACCTTGTTAGCACACAATCAGTCCATCTGCCCCAGGTTACTTTGTGTTTCTCATATTTCTTTGACCTCTCAAATCACTGGAAGGCTTGGCTTTTGCTACTGAATATATGCTAACTGGCTGCAGTGATTATTCCAAGTTTCTCTGTGGAGTATGTGATGCACTGTTGGGCATTTCCTGTTGGAAGACGAGTGGTAGATGGTACATGACGTGACAGAAAGCAGAGGGTTAAACTTGCTTAGTAGTGCAAGTAAGCAGTTTTGAAGTTTGAAGATCTTACAGATTCATAAGTTGAAGATACACTGAAGGAATGAACATGAAAATTCATCATTCGAATGAAAAAAAATCAAAAAAGAAAATTTGGGTTTATTGTCTGGGTCCAAATATGTCCCTGTTAATGTAAAATGGAGTCACAAAACTACTGTTACTCAAACTTTGTGCCTAGTGAGATTGTGCCTTCATCAAGTTGGTTTGTCACTGGTCACGAAAGGCTTAATGACTCCAAGAAACAATTTCTGGGAGCTTCAGTCAAAGGCTTTTTCCTAGCACTTGATTACAGCCTAGCAAAGGCAGCTGTTTTGACACTGCTTAAAACATGATTAAGAATGGGAAGGTCTTGTTGCCCCAGCTCAATTTGACTGTGGGATAGGTTTAAGTTAACCCTGTGTCTCATCATTCCTTTTATAAATGGGACAAAATTACCATCCTTCCATAATAAAGCTATTTTATATGGTTGTTGAAGACTTCCACAGAACTCTTTCATGTTAAAAAGAATGCTAAATCTGGTCTTATCTCTTAGGCCTGATTTCAAGAATAAATCTGCCAGAAAAAAAGTTAAATAAAAGAAAAAAACAACCTAGGTGACCCTTTGCTCTATTCATCCATCAGCAGGGAAGTAAACAGTTTGTCTATGATTGCCTGTCTCACTTATCTATTACGGTCTGTTTGTTCTTCCTACCCTGTAATTACTCCATTGGATCTGCTGAAATATCCTGATTCACATTCAAACTATTTTCAGAAACACCCTTTAATTCTGGCGTGATGTTTCATTGCTCAGTAAATATGAAGAAGTGCTCAAGATTTGCTTTATTACAACGTTCTGGATGGCACTGTGAACGTATTGCTGTGTGAGGTTCCAGTTTGGCAGCAACTAAAAACTGATTTCCTGCCTAAACTAAATGCCAAGAGTTGGATGCAGGAACAGTAGGTGGCACAAACTTGCCCCTCCCCAGCACTAAGAAACAAGTCAAGGCAGTCCCCCTTCAGGGGGATACTCTAGCTGGCTTCCCCTAGTGGGCCAGATGTTAAGACCATGAATAAATTAACACCTCCCTCTGCAAGGAAGTTAATGGAGGTGACCCAAAAGGATGGGTGATTGCCAGGCTGTATCACACATGCTGGAGTGAAGGTGGTAAGCACAGGAAGGAAGCCACCTTGGGGCATGGAGCTTTTTTCTTTTTTTTCCTACTTACCTTTACCTTTGAATTCTTTGTCTAATGTTTCTGAGATATAGTGCTAAACATGCTTTAGCATTTTTGGATGTATGCTGTAATTTACTGTTGGAACTGACAAGATGCTTCCAGGGATTTCTGCATACAGGTTTTTAATGTAAAATAGAGTACTAAATAGTTATAGGGTAAAAGTGTAGCAAAACCCTTGCAAGCCAAGTAGTTACATTTAGGACCACCTCTTATTCTTTTCCTAATGTCATTTCAGAAAAAGATTTAAAAGGATTTCATCTTTATATATGAATCAATTGAATAAAACAAAGATATATTTTTCCCAACTTCGATGAGGAAAGCAAAAACTCTGTAGTACTCAAATACTCAGAAATCCACACTGCTTTTAGTAACAAAAGAAAAAAAAAGAAAGAAAAATGACTTATATTAACTTTAGAAGAAACAGTACTTTGAGAAAGGAAACAATAGGTTTTACAAAATTATCACTTCTGTCTCTTGAATGAAGGACAATGAATTTATATGCGAATGTAATGAATTTACATGCGGATGCATATAGCACTTTTGTAAAAAGTCAGACTGAAAACTATCACTAAACATTAACAACTTTTTATACATCATTTCAAACTCAGGAGAAAGCTGGGCTTTACTCTCATTTAAGTAATGTATTTTCCTTGGATGTTGCTTTGTTTTATTAAGCACTGACAGACCATTTTATCATCCTCACTTCTGTCTGTCTATTCACATGAAGCATGCTTAAATTAAAATTCTGACTCTTGCCAGTTTTATCTCACATTTTTCTTGGAAAAAGATACTTTCCACCTTGTTTGAAAGTTTCTCTATTTATTGTGAACATACTTCATATTATTACAGCTAGGGAAATGCAAGGAATTGCATATTATGCCATTTTTCATTGGATTATGCAAATAAAGACCAGAAAAATGTATCCAAATTAGATATTCTAACTTTATAAGAGTTGTTTGTTGTTTCCCGTTTTTTTTTAAGTTGTATTTCTAATTATTTTTACCTTATTGATTGCAGATCTCCTCTGCTTTAATGCAGATTAAGCCCAGGTTGGTTTTGTTAGTTAAACCTTTCTTCCATTTATTTCCTTGGCTGTTACTGTGAACTGAAGTTAAATGCAGTTGTGTTTAGAAATATTGCTCTAAAATAGTGCTAAAATTCTTTCCATCCAATATTAGATACCAAAAGAAACGAACAGAAAAAGTAAAATTGGTCAACAGTCTAATTAAAAATATATATATATATATGTATAGCTTACGGTCTTATTACTATTA
>VZTN01024188.1:54385-66932 GCA_013400515.1 Erpornis zantholeuca
AAGATGAAACATAAATACTGAAAGACTTACTACCTGCAAGTTTAAACAGATTTGATGTTTTAAATTGTCTACTAGCACTAAATCAAAATACTTGTAAAAATAAAGCAGGTAAATACAAGACTGCAAATTTAGGCAGTTTAATTTAAGTTAAATTAATAAGTTGTTGAAAAAAATCCCCACTTTTTTGATATCAAGAGTTTTGTTCACAGGAAAGATAAGTAACACCTACTCCTATACTATTTTATATCTATTACAAATAATGTACCTGTCCCACTATTGCAGAATAATTTATAATTAAACAGAAAAATACCACTGTGACCGGCGCCTCAGGAAACAATTTGAAAATAACACATCTTTCAATTAATAAAAAATGTGTTATTTTTGACTATGCTAGTTAAAAAATATCTTATTAAGAACACGGTGGCAGTTCTTAGCACTGCTGAGTACTTTGGCAGAAAAAGCAAATTTGNCAGTCTAATTAAAAATATATATATATGTATAGCATACGGTCTTATTACTATTAAAAAAATAAATACAAAATTGTTGGAAAGTATGAGAAAAATAAGTTTATGGGTCAAATAGTACACTGGAAATTAAAGACATTTTAACACTCTTCTTTGCTGTTTCCTTTTTCCCTCATCCACTTCTTTCCCTTTAATTGGAAGACATTACTTCTTACAGGATTTAGTCAGGAGAGACAAAGATGAAACATAAATACTGAAAGACTTATTACTTGCAAGTTTAAACAGATTTGATGTTTTAAATTGTCTACTAGCACTAAATCAAAATACTTGTAAAAATAAAGCAGGTAAATACAAGACTGCAAATTTAGGCAGTTTAATTTAAGTTAAATTAATAAGTTGTTGAAAAAAATCCCCACTTTTTTGATATCAAGAGTTTTGTTCACAGGAAAGATAAGTAACACCTACTCCTATACTATTTTATATCTATTACCAATAATCTATCTGTTCCACTATTGCAGAATAATGTATAATTAAACAGAAAAATACCACTGTGACCGGTGCCTCAGGAAACAATTTGAAAATAACACATCTTTCAATTAATAAAAAATGTGTTATTTTTGACTATGCTAGTTAAAAAATATCTTATTAAGAACACGGTGGCAGTTCTTAGCACTGCTGAGTACTTTGGCAGAAAAAGCAAATTTGTTCAATGGATATTAATGTTCTGTATTTGGAAAGAGTGACATGCTGTCATGTGATGATTACAAAATACCATTTCAACCCTTTATTATCAAGGGCCAAATGAAACATTTTTTATTAGGAAAAATCATTTTATGATTAAAATTAAGTATTTTAAAATTTAAATGTGAAAACTTGTGCACCAAAATTATAAGGTAATGCTCAGGTTACACATTATTTTATTAGAACTAAAGAGTTATATATAATATTAATGTTAAAAAACTCCAAATTGAATGATCCAGGTGACCCATAAGGTGTTCTATGTTTGGGGTGAAATAATAGAAGGACTCTCTTATGATTGGGTTGATAAAGAACTAACGAATATAATTTATAATTGTCAACCTGTTTTTATGGATTTTTCTTTTAAATTAATTTTCTTCAGATTAACTTGAATTCATTCTTTGAAGAAATTACAAGTTTGGTTGTTCAAAGTGGTTGTTTAGTTGTGACACTAATTTTGTGTCATATTTGTTTTGTTACTGAAAGTCTTCCAATTTAGATGAAAATTTTCCCATCATTGATGTTTACATTAAGCAGACTCAAACCAGGCTCTTATTTTTTTGATGGATTCATATTTCATTGATATTTGATTATTTAGAGGTATTTAGAGTGAACTTCTACTAACAGCCACTACTCAATTTATTTTCTCATTGGGACCTGCTGATTTAAAAAGGCATTGGATATTGATTGCAATTTACAAGCCAGAGAGACTGGAAGAATGGTCAATAAAGATATTTTCTAACATTACTATTAGTACATAATCAGGGAAGCATTAAACAGAACTATAGGAATACACATTTCAAGAAGAATGTGCAGTAGAGTTTGAGTAGAAGGACCAAGAATGATTCACATGATGGGAGACAAAGACTGATTCGCTTGATAAACTCAAATGTCATTGAATTAACAACATATGTCTTGTATTTGTTAAAGTGTATTAATATCTTTTCAAAAACCCCTTTGCTATATAGAGATGACCACAGATGCATACTGAAAAATAAGTACATGTGATGCCTTCATGCAGCTCAAAAATTGTCTGGCCTTTGAAGAGCTGAGAGGGTTTTCTTCTTCTTTAGAACACCACTTTTCTGGCTTGAATTGGCTTAGGTCATAGACCCCAGGACTGAGGTGGTGTTTTAAGTTAGCACCTGGAAATGAGTATGGAGCTACCTGGGACAAGAGTTCAAAAGTCCAGGTCATGCCTGCACTGCTCTGTTCACCTTTAGATAGATTTGTTATTTTCAGTTTCTATCCTTCCCTTTTCAGTATTGTGTCTGAAATATATGTGACATAAAAGTTCCTGTTTCCTTATCTCTGTGTTATAGGAGGCATCTTTCTACCTGCAGTCAGCTCAAAGGGCTGTGTTACACAGCATAGCAACTGAAGAGAGCCACCTGTGAAATTATGAGCTTTTTTGCTTTTCTTTGCCTTTAGCAGAGGTATTTGAGGGGGCAGAGTAGACAGAATTTTGCCAGTCCAGAGCCATGAGTTCAAGCCATCAGCATGGGCATGCCTCACATGCTCTAGCCTGAGAGGTTATTCTGGCGCAGGTAAGTGACTCTTCAGTCAAGGATAGGTCCTTGAGTGCCTGGTCAAGTACATCTGGCCTCTGCAATCCAGGCTTAAAATTCTCCACTGTAAATCTATGAGTCTACTGAATGTACTCCTTTTATAAAGGGAAAGCAGCTTTACAGCATTGCCTTGTAGATAGCCAGGGTTCTTTATGCTTTGTTTGCCCTCAGGGGATGCCTAAATTTTGTGAGTCAGGATGATCAGGGCACGTAATATAGTGATATGTCTGACTGTCACCAAGGATGCTTACATGATCCATGTTCTGCTCATGGATGGTGTTTGATGATTGGAGGAGATAGTTCCAAAAGGCCAGGGAAGCTCAAGAGTAATAAAAGAAGTGGAAAAAAGACCAGAATTTTGTTTTCATCACTAAATTTGTAATATTGACTTGGGGTAGGGAGTAGGGAATGTCCAGCTTTTAACACCTAGAGCTCTCTTTTCAGAAACAGACATAAAATAAAGACTACATCTTGCAAGGCTCTCATGGAAAGTGGCCAATGTATGTACATTACTTTGATTAATTCATAAAGGGATCCTTGAAAAAATAGTATTTAACAACAATTATTACAAGAGCAGATGATTGCATCCTACTGATATGCTGTCTATGGATTCTTTGAGAAAGTTACCTGTCAGTATGAGCAGAGAGGAAAACACTGATTGAAATTGGCACTGAACATTTACAGTGGACTGTATCTAGAAAGGTTGCACATAGCAAATCAGTTATAAATATAATGAACTACTGAATATGCAGATCGGAAGGGAATATAACACTGAATAAAATTAAAAAAAATTATCCTTAAATTTCATGTCTGAATTGAGAAAATAAATAATGCTGATGAAATAGAATTAATTTTTTTATGAACAAGGTTATTATTTTTCCCTGTGTGATTTTGTTATGCACTTTAATTAGTTTAACAAGTCTATGGATAAACTTTCAAATTTTTGTGATACTGTTCAATTAGATTCCATAGCAAACGGTGGAAAAACAAACAGTCTGACAGATTATGGAAAGATTCATATAAATTAAATTGATGGCTTAATAGGTGGGGACTGTTATTCAATCCTTTTAAATGTGAAAAAAAACCCTGTAGAAATACAGAATGAAACACAGTGGAATTTGTTTGTAGAAAGCTTGTTTCAGAGCATAGGAGAGAGAATACAAGTGATGTACTATAAATGCAAATCATTAAATTTTAAATGCATTTAACAGAAGTGGTGGAAAGAGGGGCAGTAGAGAACACTACCTGGGGTGATATTCAGTGGAAGAAAGTCATCACTTCCCTTCCCCGCCAAAGGAAGGACAGCTTCCTTTGGGAAGGAAGCCCTTCAGGGAGGGCATTTGGCATTTTCAGACTGCATCATCCTCATTATCATCTCAATTTCTCCCATGTTTCAGCTCAGAGGATTCTAGAGGTTTGTCCTCTGAAGTAACAAGAGGTAACAGGTATATATTGAAGGTCCCAAACAGTGGCCTTTTCACCAATAGGTGGTGTTCCAGCCTTGCCTCAGGGCCAGTCTGTGCTTTCTGATTGAGGTGTGAAGGAAATTCTACTTGTGCAAATTGGAATTACTAGGTCTAAGCAGCACTTGCCGTTCCTAGGGAGATAAAAAATAAAAAAAGGCTTGTGGTTGGTTTTAAAACAGAGTCAAAAGCATTTTGTTTGAGGAAAGTATGTGTTGGTTATTTAGGAGATAAGAGTTTGTTAATGCTTTGTAGACCCATGCCTCCCTTGGCAAATAGATTTATAAGGATATTGGGTAAAGTGTTTCCATGGCAATGCTCAGGCCTTTTGTCAGCATTTTTCAAATGAGGCTAGAGAGGTGCAATGCTGGGCAGTACAGGGCAAACGCTTTTGCTTCCAAGCACCCAGAGGAAACTGACCCTTCTGAACTTCTGTGAGGCATGAAAAGGCAACAGGCAGCAAGGTGTTGGCTGTGGGAGGCTTTTAGTAGCATTGTCTGTATATCATTCCAGATAGAAAATAGCTTGAGACTGCCTTTTCAGGGAGTTCAAACAGAAGACCTTTGATGCTGATGCAAGGAGAGAAGCCACAGAATGAGAGGTAAAAGCTGCTTCTGCAAAGGAGTAGCTGTTTAAACAATACACGTGAATAATGATTTAGCCAGATGGTTACTGGCTGTTGGATTTCAGACTTGAACAATGTCTGATCCATGGGATTGAAGGCATCATTATATACTCAAGTACATGCAGACAAGCAGAAAAATTCTGCTCCTATTTAACTGGCTCTTCTTCCTGTTGTGAGAAGTAGTAATTCCAGTGCAGTTGGATGAGGGATGAATTCTGTTTAGTAACCTGTCCGGAGTTCTGAGATGTTAATCTATTTTTTTTTTCTTTTTAAGCCTGAGCTTAGCAGTTCTCCACCTGAAGCAGGCTAAATAAATGATGTGTCCTGGAAGATGGTAGGGAGGAAGGACCCCTGAGTCCTGGAGAGGAACATAAACAGTTCTGGAGCCTTTTTGGATTTGCCAAAAATTTCTCAAAATGGGCATTGTTGGAATACTGTTACCTGAGAGCATCATTGTGTGAGTGCTGGACCATGAAAAAACAAATAAGTTAGTGAATGAATGTTTGTCTTGTTGTCTCTAAGTGTACAATTTAGACTCTCTCTTAGTTAATCAAGTTGATGACATCATTAGGTGCAAACTTGGGGGAGTCACAAGTCAAACAGGAAAGAACATTTTCACAAAAAACTTCTGGTTTTGGATGCTGTATATATTTTTGTATTTACCAGGGGTACACTTTTCACCACCAGCCTCTCAGTAGATCTCTGTGTTAGTTTTAGCTAGAATTTATGTGAAAATGGATATGCAAATAAACCCTTCACATAAGCTGGGAAGACACTGCAGTAGTGGGTGCTGTCACAGCAGGATGATGGCAGTGAGACTGAAATGAACTAGGGAGACCATTTGAAAGAACAAGCCAGGAATCGTGACTTTTTTTAAGGTGCTCACAGGCATTCTACTAGGGAATATACAGGGCATACTCAGTGGTTTCAATGCAAATCATGAATTTATTGATTCACTTATCAACCCACAGGTGAATGATGGTAATAGGATTGCTTCTGCATCAAGCTTAGAATGGGAAGCACACCTTTTTCATCTTAATGAGCCATCAGCAACCTGCAGTAAAAACCCAGCATGTGCTGGGTGCTGAGTGCTGGTGGTGTTTCACCACAGGGCAGGGCTGTTATCAGCACTGACTGGAGAAACTGTTTCTGGAACATCAGAAGCCTTAGGTCAGACAGTCGTCTCAAAAGACAATGTAGTTCTCTGGGTCTGGGGACACATTGAGTGCCCAGTGCCTCTCACTAAGGCAGGGGCTGGGGAGACAGTGCCCTTGGCTGCAGGTGGAGGGTCTGTGTGACCAAGTAAAGGAGCTGCAGGAGGAGATCAGCAGCTGCACAGCATCAGAGATAATAAAAATAAAAAGTCAAAATCTTCTCCAACACCGTGCAGCTCCAGGAACCAGGGTGCACAGCTACTGGACAATTATTACAAAGCCCAGAAACTTGTGACTTCTGGCACTCACAGAAGATGATCAGTGCCCTGGTAGCAGATGAGAAGCTGGGAGTTACCTGCAATGACAAACTGAGCCAAAGCTGGATGATCCTGAGCCACACAGCATCAGGAGAGAGAGCAAGAGATTGTGACCTCCATTCCCTGCCACAGCAGTCTGGTGTCCTAACCTGCTGTCAAGGGTTCTTTGTTTGTTGCCTTTCCCTGGTCTTAAAATTAAAACCAAAACACGGTTTATGGGAAAAGGGGTTTTTACTTCGGTATTTGTTTAAGGATCCTTAAACAAATGAGTGTAGCACTTTGTCCGGGTGGAATGCCCCAAAATGCATGCACCACGCATCATGCACCAAAATTCACACAATTATAGGCCTTGAAAATTAGCATATCTATCAAAGATTCCCCAATGAGAGGCTCGAGTGGACCCCCAATCTGAGGAGCCTTCCTCCTGGATGGGCATATCTCAGTTTACAAAAACGTGTTCTGGAGAGGACCTTGGTGTCTGGAGCTTCCAGGATGTTTGGTCTTCTGGTTTAACAGTGCAGTGGGTCTCAGCTAGGTTATCAGACTTGGAAAGGTACAAGTATGTAGGCTAAAAGCACTAAGAATACATAAAACTATATAAAAGGGCATATAAGAGGGGTATAAAAGAAAAGACAAAAAATCATCCTGGCATCAATTGCTGGTCAGAGTTATGGACCTGAGACATGGAGAGAGTGCTGAGCCTGGTCCAGCCCTCAGACTATTGACTCTGCTGCTCTTCCATGTGATACAGGGGGGACCTGGAGCTTATGAAATGTGACTATGTGGCTCTGGGTGTAAGGAGCAAGACCTCATGCTCCAGATCTTACTGGTGAAGGAGGAATGGCTCTTAGTTTTAACCAAAGATCTAAATTAATCTTAAAGACAGGTAAAGTTATTTCCCTAGTCTTCATGACCTTTTTAGAAATGAATTAGCTGGTAGAATCCTTGTAATTAGAATAAACTTCATTAAGTTTTAAAGATCTTTTAAACCTAAGTTTAATATGTACATATCATGTGGAAAAACACTGTACTCCTAAGATCTAAGTCCTGGTCTATGAACTTTGAAAACCCGTACCTCTTTTACTTTCAGTGCCAGGACATATTTTATTCACAAAGGACTTCAGAGTTTATGCCAAGGATTAGGCCTTAATTTTTTTTAATGGTCATTGGGGACCAGATTATTGCTTATATTTGCTTGAACTCACTTCTGTTGTGCTTGTTACCATTATAAGATTCGTCTCTTTTCCCCTGGAAGAGTGTAACTACTTCAAACATTAAAGAAAGAAAAAAACTCATAATTGATGTTTGGTAATTAGAGGAACTCAAGCGAGGCTGTAGGCTGTCTTAGCATTATTAGTTATATTTTGCCAACAAAAGATATTCAGCTTGTACTTCTGCAGAGAATGGTGAAAGAGTCACACCAATGATCACTACAAGTTTCAGTTTTTTAATACCTCTACTATATTCCAGCAGAGGAAAGGAAGAATGGAAATTAATGGCAGTACTTCTAATTTTGCTCTCTTGGGTGGGTGTAGGAAAGCGTCCCACCATTTTGTCAAAGAAACAATTGCTATTGATACCACTAAATGCTTTGATTTTGCAAAGACTGTAAAGTCCTACTCTCTAATCAGTCTCAGCTGATTTTCTGGTTTTCATAGCAAATATTGTGAACTAGAGTTGATTCAATATTTCTGTTACTCAACAGAAATACTGGTGAACTTTGTTTAGTTATTTTTATGATTAATCTCAGAAATCCTTTATAAAGTATTGCAGAAATGGATTTCTGTTTCCATTACTTCTTACAGTGTGACTGTGGTTACAGTTAATTAAAGAAGTATTTATCAATTAGTTATATGGTAACTTCCCTTCTCCTGTGATTATTCTAAACTTTCTTGACAACACTTGGTGAAAGCATGGTCGTAAATGAACATTTTTCTCTAGATTAAATGTTGGTCATTATAGTAAGTTCTGGTAGGATTCCTGTGCTGAGTTTTGGGTGCACTTGTGTAGCAGAAACATCTGGTTATTTGGCAGAATCTTCAGACAAATGTGTTTCCAGCTTCAGAGCTGTCTCCTCATTTGCCTTATGTCATGGCTTTTCTTGGCAGATTGGTTCAAATTCCTTGATGTCATTTTTTTCTGATTTTCTTTTTATGATAAAGGCAATAATTCAAATGTTTTAAAGCAATGTTTATCAGCGAGAAGCTCTTCTTGAAATATCACTGAAAGAGCATAGGTGACTGGAATGAAAAGTTTGAAGGTAGTAAAGATTATTCAATTAAAAATAAAAATAACTTCTTTCTGTTTTCATGTAGCATACAAAATAGCTGAAAATTTTAATCAGTATGATGTCGTGTGCTGTCCAAACTCTAATAACTCTGATACTTACTGTCCTGGAAGGCATTATGTTCTGACAGCATTTGCACAAATTATATCTCAGTGTACTACTCTGTGTAAATTCTTGTAATTGCAGTCACCAAAACCCATGAGAAAGCCCCAGGACATCTGACAACTTTTCCCAATGCATACTATATGCTGAAAAAGTAAAATAGCTTTTCAGAAAAAATAAATGTCTGAATGTGGGGAAGTTCTGGTAGTAATTCTTTGAATAAAGCTGATCAGGAACAAACATCATGGTAATATACAGTGCCTGTAAACTATACCCAGCTCTGTCAAGAAAATTATCTACTCTGAGTACACTGATGAGAAATAATACATATGTTCATGCATTTTCAACATCACAGATGGTTAAAATTTGCTAATATTTTTCAACCAAGTGCCCTATCAATTGATCATTTCCTATTGACAGAATACTCCAAATAATTTTGTTCTGTACACCTACACTGTTCTTTTTCATGGCTCTTCCTGGAAAAACACAGGGAGCTGTTCTTGGAAAAACAAGGGCAGCTGGGTGCCCTATGCCCACATTTGCTTTCACAAATTAGGTCTGTTTATATTGAGAGATGATTATGGCCTTTTATGTTGTGCTTACTTTCTTATTTTTTTTTATAATTTCTATAGTGAATTCCTCTTTCCCATGATAAAGATGAGTAACATAATCCTTCTGGATATTTCAATTTTTGATCTCTTTTGTCTCTTTCTTATAAATGCTCGCAGGGAGGGTTATTTACTTCACATTAGTTTGCTAGAATGAATTTGACTAGCCCCGCAGGCAATGTTAATCTCTTCTGATGCAAATTCTGTTTCCAATGCCAAGACCAGGTGGCAAGGTTTGGTATGAATGGGATTGTAAGGGGTTTAGGCAATCTCTTCAGCATGTAATTCCTTAGCCTGGTTTTATTACAGCCAGACCATTTGTCTGTTTACATCCCCTGAACATCCATCTTCATGACTCCACCTGCTATTTCTCTCCTGTTTTGCAGCACAGTGCATGCAGAAGGGCTGTGTGGTGCCCAGGCTGACTGGATGCTTCATCTGAGACCCACAAACCATGATTTGCCTGTCCATAAAACTGTTCAGTAGCAGACAATTTGTAAACTGCGGTAAATAAAGATTTATGTAAATACTACATAGTGAAAAAGCAGGAAGGCTGGGAAAGATTTTGTGAGGACCTACAGGCTCATGTCAGCTTTTTATAATACAACTCAGTTCAGTGATTTGCAGTTGATCTGCCTTTAAAATTAATTCAGATTAATATTTTAAGTTGTTTGATTGGTATCCTATTTGGACTCAATGATCCTAGAGACATTTTTCAACCATAACAACACTAAATCTCTGTGATTCTGTGACTTGGCAGCACTCCCATCTCATCTGTACATAAATGTGTGCTATGCTGCCCTATTTAGTGAACTATCAATGGATAGAAAAGCAGTGTTGGAGCAGGGTCTGATATATTCAGATTTAAGAAAGATGAAAGTAACCCTGTGTAGCCACTTTTGAATGCTTTTATCCCTCATACACTGGAGCAATTATTCAAAAATATGTTACCAATGTGAAAATATGTTCCTTGTGGTGCTATAAAAATAGCTGTGTCCTCAGGATAACTGCTGCAAAAAGTGATGGACAGACAAGCAAATGCAGCTTTAATTTACTTTTAAAACAGTATACAAAAGCATTTATGTTTTCTTTCTTTTTCTTCAGAGTATTTCCTTTCTTTTTTAGAAAACGTTCTCCCTGTTCCACTTCTAGACATAGACACTTCAGTATAAATGAATACTGATGATGAATTAATTCAGTCTACAGTAGATCTGTATAGGCCAAAAGTAGGTTATTGTACAAAGATCCAATTTCTTGCCAAAGTGAAAACTTGAGGCCAGCAGAGGTAATAAAGTGGAGTATGACATAAAAATTAATCTTTTTTTTTTAAGCTGGCTATAAAGGGTCACTGTAGCATTCTATTTATATCCTAATTGTCTATTACTGTCTTGTTTACATGCTTTCTGTAGTTATCTTATTCTATAACCTTACTATTGCTCTTTGAAGATGTTGACTTTGATTTAATTTTCTTATTTTGAAAAAAATTATGGTGTTTTCCATCCCCTACATTGGGTCAGCTGTAATTTTCTCTTACATCGTACCAGAATTGAAGTGGGGGAAAGTATTAATCTCTGTATTTTGAAAGATACTGAAATATGAGCACTCATAGGATTCATTCCTAGTAGGGCAGTTCTGCAGGTATTTCTTGGATGGAGTCTCAGACTAAAAGCTGGAAAACAGTATCAAGTTTTGTGGCATTCAAGGAAAGGAATAGGGAGCCAGAACCACAGCTGTGGAGCTTGCAGTAGAAATATTTTGGGAATCCACAGAAGCCAGTTTGAGGGACTTCTCATAAACCCATTTTCTCTCTTTATTGAGAAGAAAATGTGTACATACCTTTCTTTTTGTTTGCTTGTTTTGTTGTTTTTTTTTTCTGTGCAATACAGTAATATCATAGAGGTATGTGTGTATTTTAACTTGCAGGAACTGTGTTACCTAATCTGTATCATACTGAAAATGAGGTGCTTCATTCATCTTCCAATGTGTGAACCAAAGAGAATTCTAAGTGTTAGAACCAATGGAAAAAAAATATACATTGCAAAATTGTGCCACTGTTTGTGGCACTGTTAAATTGGCACTGTTAAACTTGATGCCACTATAACTTACTTTTCCTTATATAACTTATATAACATATAACTTTTCCTTGCTGAATCCTTGCAGAAGTTAATTGGCCAGTTTGGAAGTTTAAGAAAACCACTGACAGTGAGTTTATCTAGCAGGTTTTCTTAGGTGAAGAAATTTGACAGCCTTTACCCTTAGAGACCAAAAAAGCATTGAGTACAAACTACAAAAGCTTGACTTGCACAGATTTGTGTAGTCTACCTTACTAATTGCTCTGAAATTCCTCATTGGCTGCTGTATTTTTATAAGATGAAGAGAAAATTAGCGTGCCTTGCAATTTATAAATAATTCTTGCACATTTAACTCACAATTTTCATCATTAGTCAGGAAGCAATTAACATTTTAAATGCTAATTTTTAGACTATTAGAGAAATATCCGCTGATATTAGACTGCTGAGATGGGGGAGTGCCATGGAAGATTATTATAGCTTGAAGACTGTAGAGGAGAATAGTATATGTTTCAATTCAGTGTCAGCAGGAAGTCACATGGTGCAATTCTATAGAAATCTGGGAGATTTATTTTAACCTCTGGAGGAAAAATAGCAAAGCAGAGTTATATAGAAAGCATTACCTGAGACAAAAATTAAAATGTAAAGCAAAGAAAAGCTTTTTTTTAAAAAAATGTCCAGAGTTATATTGTTTTTTTTTAAGTAGGACACTTAGATTTGTCCATTTGTGTGTACCTAGCATTACAAATTTTTCCCTTCCCTGTTTTAAACTTATAGGGATCATGTTAAAATGAGGACATCTGGAGATCTTTGACACCCAAGGCTAGTAATTCTATGTAAGCAGACATGCCCACTGATGGGAGGTGCAAAGGACTGGGTTTGCAGTTTAATCTCCTTGTTGCTGTTCATTCCAGCCAGCAGAGGAGATTCTGAAATTGCACAGGATATAAGAAACTCACAAATGAGGGCTGTTTCTAGAGAAAGTCAGAGACCTAGTCAGTAAACAATGCTATGGGGACAGACAGCTGATGCTGGGCTTGACCAGGTTTTGGGTCTGGGCATTGCCAGTGGCTGGCTCTGTGATATTCAGTCAGGGGTTCTGCTTCCAGAAAAAACAGGGGAATGATACTGTCTTCCTTCTCAGAGCACTTT
>VZTN01024188.1:72025-87044 GCA_013400515.1 Erpornis zantholeuca
CATGTTCATCTATGTAAAGAGATTATATACAGTATTTGTATGCAAGATATTTTGTGACTAAATAAATTCTGAGCTGCAGCTATAATTAGAGAATGCTTAAACCTGAAGCAATTTATGGACTTCTATTGTGCATGCAGGAAATGGAATGACATCTGGCACCTGTTGCTAGGCAAAATGTGCCTACCAAATAGCACTTAGAAGTAATCCGGCAGTTTAACTAGTAGGAATGCTAAATTGCTTCCAATGCAGTTTGCCTGTGATGTATTTCTGAAATGAATGTAAACTTCTTTTCCTAACCAATAATTTATGCCCACAAAATGTAAACCCCGCTGCTTGCGTGGGCAGTCAGCTCCATGGGAGAAAAAAATCCCAGCATTTTGGGGGAGCTTTTTTCTGGAATGTACTGAGCACCTCTCGAGAACGTTGATTTCAGTCGGAATTAACAAAACACACAATTGCTTTGTAATGCACAAAATTAGGATGTTGAAAACTAGAACCCCTCTACTCTGCGAGGGGTGTGGATGTAGGAAAGAAATTTAGCCATCCTTTTCAGTAGGTTCAGCATTCACTACACCTCTGTTCCATCCCATGGACACTGAAGTGAAAGAGAAATGTTTATGTTTGTGTTTGTGGTGGTATCCTGGAGAGATCACAGGATGATATCCTTCAGGATATTCCTAATACAATACAAAATAGCAATAACTAGTCACTTTAGATGAGAGAAAATAGTGTTACATAGTTACATATGCATTTGTAAGAAGAAATTGGAAACACCTCTGATAATTTACATATGTTTGTTTGATCTTAAAGCCTTTCCACGATTTAAAAAAATATCCATTGCCGAATTGGGGTTAAAGCAGGGCATGTTCATGATGAATTCACGAAGATGCACCTTTTCCAAGAAAATTATGCTATTACACATACCTTTATTTTAAAATACTTTAAACAGAGAAAGATTTGACTAATTTATATTAAAATAAAAAATAAAACTTTATTTCATTATGATCTAACTTGGTTTTTGGTTGTGGACCTCTATGTTGTAGGTAACTACCAAAGACCCCAGCTGAATAGGTATTGCAGCTTTGTAGCTTTGATTGGCAACTGTAATATGAATGAGATACTGCTTTGCTCAGTGATTGTCATTCAGACATTCTTTGCAGAGAACATGAATTTGATCTAATGGCAAGAAAATTAAACAGTTCTTCTATTGATTTGTTAATTCTTCTTGTTATAAAGGCATTTCCTTTAGGGAAATTACATTCTGTTTTGGAATATCTTCTGCAAGGCCTGAATTGATTCTTGATATGATCACATCTCATCCTTTTGACTGACAAGGTTGACTCTTTCTGTTGAGGTTTATTTTTATGGTTTTTTTTCTTTGCATTTTCCATGTCATTGCTTTCTTCCTTCTTCTTTAATTTCTTTCTTTATTTTGAGTTTATGTTTTAACAATTGTCTCTATTTTCTCACCTTCCCTTCTTTTGTTTCTTCTGTCTTTTTTCTTTCCTCTCTTCAGTCATGTGGTTTTATTGTCCATGGTCCATTATATCCCAATCCTTTCTACTCATCTTGTCCTGCCTCTTTTTCGTTCCTTGGTTTCATTGTTCATTGCCTCTGACTCTTTAATTTCTTCTTCATTTGTTTCTAGGTTCCTTACACAAGTTCTATTTCATACTCTCCTCTGCATGCCACTACTGCCACAGCCACTGAAAGAAAGTGATGTTTTTACCTGGTTCCTATCCCTTCCTCCCCTCTCCAATGCTATGCCTTCCTCTTTCAGCCCGTACTTTTATCTTTTTTCTTTTCTCCTCTAGGAAGCAAATACTTCCTAAAAACAAATATGTTCATCTTAGCTTTTAATTTTTAAGTGCTATTTACAAAGTAGTTACGTTGATCTTGCATTCATGTGCACTGTTTTTGTCTAAGCCATCACAGTCAGTCTTAACTTAATCCATATTCATAAGATTCAGTGTTGGCATGAATTTGTTGTCCTTGTCTAATCTGTCTTTCAGATTGAGCTGCTTCTTAGAACAACTAACAAATCCCTAATAAACAGACATTATTAATTTCTGTGATAATTGATTTTCCACAGAGTATGAAAGCCAGCCTGAGTTACACATTGAAAAAGCTCTGGGAAACGAAGCTGTGCTCCCCAAAAGGGGAACAGGGGGGACTTGAGGTTGTTCTTGATTTTCAAAACACTATTTTAACAGTTATTCATTGCATTATTCTTGGGTTTTGTGGCTGTAGTAAGGTTTTTTCCCAAGTTAAATTTTTTTGTCTCTTTTTAAAAGTTCTATTAATAACAATTTAATTCTCTGAATAGTCAAGGTCATACTTACTAGAATGGGTTTGTGATTATGTCAAGCTGGAAAAGGCATGAAAAACCAACATGAACAGAAAAATTTTGAGTGCAGTACACGTTGTGTTCCTATTAGTGTGTCTCAGAAGCAGAAATATCTTGTTTTTAGCCTTGAGTTCTGAACCGTCCATACTTGTTCTTTTTAGAGTTTCTCAACCTTTCACTCCCACCTTCTTCCTCAAAATGTTTTAAAAGTGTAGAATTCCTAGGGAACAAAAAGAAAAAGTACTCTTCTATTATTAAGCCAGCTTGGTGAAAATTCTTCAACTGTTTGGCTCCTTTTTTTTCTATTGTGTCCTTTAAAAGGTTCATTCTCTTCCCCTCAAACTCAGAACAATGAACACAGTCTTGTTTACTGAATCTGTAATTTTAGAGGGGTTTTTTTCTCTTCTTTTTTTTCATTTATTACAACCAAAGTTCTTAGAAATTTTGTCTTTTGAAAGCTGACAGGGAATCTGCTTTTTGTCTGTGTATGTGAGAGATTTGTTATGAAAAGGTACCTAGCATCCTTTGTTAGAACAGCCTTCCTTTCTTGCTGCTGTGATTGAGCTTTTGAAGATCTCTGATGGTTTCATTAGATGAGAGACACCTCTGTCTTGAGCAAGAGTGATTAAACTAGAGATTGAAACCAGAAATGAGAAAATCAATGTGAATTTTGCCATTGACTTCATCAGGCCAGTCCCCTCTGTATCCTTCTGTTTACAGTACTCGTTCTGTACGTTCTCTTCCATTCCTTACTCTCTGAGAAGGAAATGCACAGTGCAAAGTGTAGGGACAAGCCCACTGACCTATGTGATCTGAGTGTAACAGGGACTGGATCACCTTGAATCCCTTGGGAACATTAGCAAAACTTGTTTTTACATGTTTTCCAGTATTATTCCATATCTATAAAACGTGGGTAACTTTTTTCACCACAGTTTCTGGGCACTGTGAATGTAAATGGCCACACAAATGCCTAATAGAAGACTGTGATGTGCTAAGATAATATGGCAATAGAACTATATAAATATCTGAAATTAAAAGTATTCAGGGATTCACCTGAAATTACCTCAGAACTTTCGGATATATTGTTCCCTGTGCTTCAAACTTCATAAGGAATGGAAAATGTCATTCAATTGTTTTTTTTTTTCCCTAAATTCATTTCTTATTAGCACTACATTTAAATGTGCATTGAGAATAACAACATAAAGAGACTGAGAAGTTCAATTATACCACCCACACCTAGAAATAATCTTTTTACACTAAGAATCTGGAACAATGTTTTAAAAGCAAATAAAACAATCTGTTCACCTTCTATCCATTATGTTCTTTTAGTTGAGAAGATTTCCCTGATTTATTTTGAACCAAGGAATAAAAATAGAGTTAATTTCAGTTTCCCATGAATTGCAGTCTCTGGTATTTTAAAAATGTATAATACTGTGCTGATTACTCTTTGTTTAAAAGGATGGTAATCTGTGCATACTATCTCAGTTGGAGCTCTGTTCCCACCTGCCAGCTATTTTCTCACTCTTTCTCTGGGCAAAGAGCTTTTTTTGCTTTGTGTTTCTCTTTAAGTAATTTGATGCAAAGAATAAATATAATAGCTCCTACTCTGCAAAAGTCTCTGCCCAAGTTTTCTGACATTTTACAGAAAGGTCTGAGCACATTCAGCCACCCAATTATGGTGACGTTCCCAAGGCCCCTAAGTTAGTAACCTATCTTACTAATATGCCTACATTGTTTTTCAGACTGTGCTGTGCAGAACTGTGAGGTGTTATGAACTATAGGTAAAGTTTTCAGAAGGGCAACTGAAGAAATCAGTTCTAATATGTATTTGACAAAACATATGAGTTTTCTGAAAATCATCACATGTTATCTGGGAAATGTCATGGGGTCTAAAAGCAAGAATATTTTATATCCTGAAAAGAAAGACTTCTTTTCTCCAGGCATAAGCTCTGAATCCAACCAAGCCACTTGCTGGAGCCATCGACTGTAGTGCTTTCATAATTGTCTCAAAATAANAGTGAGAAGTGACAGGACCCAAGGGAATGGTAAGAAGGTGTGTGATGGGAGGTTTAGTTTGGATATTAGAAAAATAACTTCACCCAGAGGGTGGTTGGGCACTGGAACAGGCTCGCTGGGAAGTGGTCACAGCACCCACCTGAGAGAGTTCAAGAAGCTTTTGGAGAATGCTCAGGCACATGGTGTGACTCTTGTGATGCTCCTGTGCAGGGCCAGGATTTGGACTTCGATGATTCTTGTGGGTCCCTTCCAGCTCAGAATATTGTATGATTCTGTGATCCATCTGGAAAAAAGTAAATTTTTTTTTCTTCCCCACCTCCTTCTTGTCTCTGGCAGTCTGCCTATTTGTAAAGAAAGTTCCATGAGTTCTTAAGGAATCCTGTTTTAAATGCCTGATTCCTTCACCAGTCCTCCTCTTTATTATTCCACTTGCTGAGCCTTCCTTCTGATGGAATCAAATCAGTAGATGAGGGATATTTTCAGAAGTCAGGATGCTGCCGATCCAGACCTGACCTTTTCTTGAAGACACTACAATTGAAATATATTTTAGCCTCTGTTAGCTCAGAAATAAAACTTCCCAAATACCAAATGCCGTGCTTTGGAAGGTGCAGTCTATTTTAATTTCACTGAGGAGCCAGTGCACGACTTGGTAAATTGGTGAGCCTGTACTTTGGAGAATTTGATAACAACAGGTGCTGCAGTAGGTTTGGCTGGACTGTAGAAAAACTGTCAACCTGAGGCATGTTCTAGGAAACAAGATCCACCTTTATTTTTTTGAACTTCAGATTCTTCTTAAAGCTGATAAAGAAAACACCACAATCTCTGAACAGGTTAAAACTTCACAAATATTTATCTTTTCTAAAAGCATAGAGAAAAATTTAGACAGTGTTGAGAGATGATTAGTATTCAAAAAGTAAGGGAAGAAAAACCTAATACCTAGAATACAGTTGGGGACAAACAAATATCAAGAAGCATTTGTTAAACATTTTGGAGCAGATAAATGTGGTAGAACTTTATACACTCAGAATTGTATTTCATTTTTGATCCATGCTATTCATTGGAATGTTGAGGTATAACCCTTATATGTGTTCTTGGTGTCAGACATTTTCAAAACTTTCTAAAATGAGATTTTGATGCACCCATGTTTTTTCTCTATTAATGGCCTCTTAAAACTGTGTGCAATGCTCAGTTTGTTTTTAAATATTAGTGTGAGCTTGAATACTCCTGTTTTATACACCTCTAACTTTTGTAATGAATTTTCCCCATATGCTAGCAAAAGTTTTGGAGATATTAATGATTCCATTTCAGGGATTACTAGCTGCTATTTAACAATTTAAATCTATGACAAGCTGCTGTTTCCCATTTCCTATGTTGTGTGTATCTGTATTGAAGAGAAAGGGACCGGATTTCCTGCCAGACATAATTCTAAAGGACGTGGCAATCCCTTAATTTCCTACATATGTAAAAACACCATTTTAATGCCATTAAATAAAACTATCTATTACAATTAACTAATTATATTTATCATGAAATGATGGATAAGTTGTTTTGTAAAGCATATACACAATTTTGATAACAAATATTAGAAATCTATCATTAACAGATAACACTAAATGTAATTCTTTCAGATAAGAAAGCACATCATCTAGGAGTTTGAAAATAGAAGTCTTTGGATCACCAGTCAGTCATTTTTTAAGCACAGTTACTGAATAACAATACCTTTCATGATGCTGAGAGATTTCTTTTAGGTGTAGTCATTTGTTGTCACTCGAGAGCACAAACAAACACACACACACACATAGGTTGAGGTGTCAGAAGAAGAAGGAGGAAGTTTTATTCTTCACAGCTTTTATACAATTCTTTGAGACTTCGTGGATTGGATAGGGAGATCTTCTCCTATCCATCTCCATTGGTTCGGACAGAAGTCCATAAACCTCTTTTATCATGAATGGAATGAGAAACAAGAAAGACAGTAAGAGAAACACATCTTGTGTTTCTACAAAAGATTTCGTGGGAATTCCAGAGTGACTTTTCAAAACAACCAGAACAAGTTTCAAAACAAATCAGAAGGCTGAATTCCAGGGCGACAATTTGTAGGAGGCTTTTAGCTGTTTTGTAAGGGTACATCTCCTTTTCTCTCCTCCAGCTCACAATGCAAAGGAGTTTTAGCATAAAGCTTTTAGCTCCTGACTCAATGATGGCTACACGGTCGTCAAACAGGCCTTGTACTTGGCTTTAATTAGGTGTAGGTTCTCCTGTGTGCAGCTCAGTTTTGTGCTGGGCTTGTAATTTTGACCCTTTGGCCACTAGGTTTGCCATGCTGTAAACAAAATTTGACTCATTTTTGTACTCTTTGGAGCTGTCTTACCCAGCTGGCTTTTTCCAGGTAATGTTTCTGCTACTGGCATGTTTAACAGGGACTTGTTTGATCAGCAGATAACCAGAAAATGGTAGAATGTCTGGGATTTCATTAGAGAATGCTAGAGAATTGTAACACACCTGTGCTAGAGTTTGTTGTGAACCCCAGTAACAAAGGCTCTCAGACTCCATAAGGTATTGTGTAAAATACCTATTGTTGGAGATAAAGTGAGAAGGAAAAAAAGAGTACAGATCTCCTTAAGTTGTGTGGCATCAGGAGGACTTCTAATTGAGGCATGTCAAGCTGCCTGAGGTTCACCAAAGTGATGGCCTTCAGGCCTCTTACAGGATTTTCTTAGAAGTAACCATTATGGGTCATTTTGACTGTCAAGCAAAAAGATGTTCACATGACAACTTTAAGACAAAGGCAAAGCCACACAGGTGGCCACTTATTTCATATATAGCAGATCAAAAGTTATACAGCTAATCTGAGCTCATCTGGTCCTTAAAGCAAGTTTTTGGTGTTAATCTGTGCTCTACATAAGCTGCATTCATTTTGAATGTGGAGTGTGTATAATATAGCTCTACTCTTAAATAAATTTCTGATTTTTTTTTTCCCCTCAGAGATCTGATACACTGGTAACATTTGGTTTGTACTTAGCTAGGTATATTTCAGCCTTACCATCTTTAGCTATCTCTTCAGTACTAATGAAGTATTAGGCAGTAAACAGGCATTTGGAGGCACAGTTTTTATTAAATTTACATGGCCCTTTTTTTTGAAAATAGAAATCCTGCAGCATTTGTGGGTTTTTCACAGGGAGATGGTGATATGTTTAATCTCACAGGGAATCAGAAATTCTTCTTCCATCAGATTTGGTTCACTGCTTTTAAGCTGACAGAGCCCAAAAGGTCATGTGTAACCATGGACCACAGAAAGAGCCAGTGAAGGGTATCTGGGACAACATTTTTTAGTCAACCCAAAGCACACACCAAACTGACTAGACTCAGGAAATGTGGTTGTGCTGGCTTTTTGGGGGATGGTTTTCCTTACAGTAGTTGGATGTGGCTGTGATTTTTATCTTTACTGGAAACAGTGGTTTTAACTCAGGGATGCTTTAGCTGTTGCTGAGCAGTGGTCGCACGGAATCCAGGCCTTTTCTGCCTCTCATCCCACCAGGGAGCAGGCTGGGGTGCACAAGGAGCTGGGAGGAGGGGACACAGCCAGGACAGCTGATCCCAGCTGACCATGGGGATATCCCATATAGCATCATGCTCAGCATGTAAAGCTTGGGGAAGGAGGAGGAAGGGGGAATGTTCAGAGTGATGGTGTTTCTCTTTCCAAATCACCATCATGTGTGATGGAGAGCAGCTTTCCCGAGGATGGCTGAACACTTGCCTGCCAATGGGAAGTGGGGAAGGAACTCATTATTTTTTCTTGCTTGTGTGCACAGCTTTTACTTTATCTGTTAAATAGTCTTTACCTCAACCCACGAGTTTTCTCACTTTTACTATTACAATTCTCTCCCCCATCCCACCAGGGTTAACTTCTCTGAAAGTTATCTCAGGGAAAGGAATTGTTCATCTCTTGGGTATAATTTAGTTTGATATGTGCAGTATCTCTGAAAAAGTCTACACTGGGAAAGCAACATATGGAAAAGTGGTTTTCTGGAGAAGCCAAAGAATACTTGCTCTGCCTATTTAAAGACCTTCTTACTTAAAAGTTGATTATTTTTGTTCATCAAAAAGAATGAGAAACCATTTGGTTAAAAATAAGTAGGAAATCTTCTACAGAAAAATTGAATTATTAATGAAAACCTTGACTCTAGACTGTTTTTATGGATAAAACTAATTTATATCTGTCTCCCTGAGATATTTATATCATCTGTCTAAACAGCGTGAGTCACATTTAAAATGATATCAACTTGTGCCACCTCCAGGGTAACAAACTGGAGCTGATTCAGCTGAGTGTTGCTTTCTTTCATTTTAATCATTCAAAATATCCGATTGATTTTTATTAAAATTGAGTCAGTTCACTTTATAGGGAATTTGAAACTGTAGCCAAGAGGGAGAAAAAGAGATGTCACTGATCAGCAGTATAATTTATTTATTATTGTATTTTGATCCTTCTTACTACAGGCAGAGGAAATATGTGCATTGCCTTTGATTTTTCAGGTATGTGTATGTGTACATAGGCACAGACTTATTAATATTAATTACACATGTATAATGATAAAACACATAGGGTGTTTTTACAAATACAACTGTGGGGTTTATGTACACTTCAAATAAAAGACCATTTGGTCTCAGAGAACTGTCCAGTACATAAGAGTGGTAAAACTACGTATTACCTGCCATGTGTTGCAACTGGAAACAATTAAATTGGAGTAGAAACGTTTGGAACCTTTTATCTCTTGCTTGATTCTTTTTTTTAAACAATTATGAAAAAATTATTTCAGAATTTGCCATGAAATTAACTTCCAAAGTCATTCTTATATGTCATCTGGAACTCTTTGAAACTAAAAAGAATTATTACATATTATATTATTTTTGTGTTTATTTGCTGAAAACATTAGTTTCTAATGCCTTGTTAGACATTTAAGCAGAAGGATGAAGATGTAGAAAGGGCTACACAATTTTATAAGGCAACACAAAGAGTTATGTGCTGAGAAATTTTGAGAGCACAGGAGACAATCACACCTATATGTCTCTTGCTGAGACAGATACTTGAGAGGGAAAAAACATGAAAAATTTTTATTGAGCAATAGACCATGTAAAAGAGTGAAAATCCTTCCTGTCCTCTTTCAGAAACTTTTGCTCTGAAATATAGGATTAGAGTAGCATGTATTAAAAAAACAGTACTATGACCAGTATATGAAATAAAAGTCTTTCATAAGCATTACTTTAATTTAGTTTCTAATCTTGACAGTGGAATTGAAATTGCCAGTAAGTATAGTTTTAAATTCCAAGATGAAGTAAAATCATTCATGATGACCTCTTTGGGCAGAGAAAGATAACTACAGTCTCAGTACTGGAGAGTATTCATGCCTTCCAGGAAGCAGCAATTTTTTTTATTTTATTTCATTTATTATTTTTTTAAAATTTCAGTTTAGTTTTCTATCCTATTTTAATTTCTAAAGATACTGACTTTAAGGTATTGTTTGATCTGATCCATAGTTTCTTATTTATATTAGTGTATATATCTAATACATGTCATGTATGATGTTCATGCAACTTTTAAGTGTTTTCTTAAGATACTCTTCTGCAAATGGTAATACTTTTCATCTCCAAATTTAGCAATAGTACTTTTAAATCAGCTTATTTGCACAACTTGTATTGAGAGATGATTAGAAGATTTAAAACCTTTTGTATTCATATTGACTCTAGTCAATATGAAACAAAGATATTATTGCTATAAATAATATTGTAGGGTGTGGGTAATAGAAATAGTCACTGTGTCTAGTTGATTCATAACCTGAAAATTAAACAGCATCAGCAGTCATAGCCTCACACCTATCTCTGGTAAATTCTCTCTATTTTAATGTGAGTTCTGATTGATTTTTTCATTTTAGAACCCTATTTGATATTTGTTTACTAAAACATTGTTCTAAGCAATCCCTGCAGCACACAGCACAAGTACAAGAGGGATTTTTTTTGCTTTTTCTTATGAAGTATCTACAGTAGTTGGTTTAGGTTTTGTCCATACCTTTGTTGGAATTATGATTTAACAACATTTATGATGTTTTCATTGTCACAGTGCTTCCAATAACAACTAGATTGAGATGATTTGTCATCAGCTTTCATTCTAACTCTCAAAATCCATTTCAGATAAGCTTAAATGCATCTGGGGAATCCAATCACTAAAGAACACTGAGAGGCAAACTGTGCTACAGACTTTGTGTGCTCTTGCCAGAGTGACTCAGTCACTCAGGCTGCCCACAGCCCAGTGTTCAGTGATTTTGTTTGTCACTCTGGGCTACTTCAAGGTCTGGACACCCTAAATGAACGCTGATAAATTGGTTTAATGTGAGTGCATCTAAGTTCCAATGTGGTGGGTTTTCTTTTCATTTTTAATAGCCTTTTGAGAAATAAATAAGGTTAAATTTCTTTTCATTCTTAAAGGTCTCTGTGTTGCTCATAAAATCTCTGGTGAAATTCTTATCAGGACTGTGGCTTGTTCATAAAGGAGCTTCAGGGACAAAAAGGGCTTGAAATGTTCTACTGTCATTAGGAAGCTTTTCCCTTGAAATTTTCCCCTGGTTTTTTTGAGGATTGTTTTTAAATTCCAACCAGTACCCTCAGTCAATCCATAGTTTAACCTCATCCTGGCAGCACAGGGAGAGTAACAAGTGGTTGTGATGTGGAGGAGGAGGCAGTATTTTTGTGAAAACCCCAGCATTGCTGAACCTCCTTTCAGCAGGGGCAGAATCCCCAGGTTTCTGCAAAGGTTGAGAAGACCTGGCTTTCATTGGAGGTAAAGCAACAGAGACAACAAAGGCCCCAACCCTAAAAAGAGATTAATTAAACATACAGAGATAGAGAAAAAAAGTAATAATACCAATTTCTTCTTATTTTTTTCCCCCTAAAACTGCAACTCTAACAAATCTGAAAAAGGAGATATGGAGAAATGCTGTGTCTGTGTTGAAGGCTCAGTTATTGAAGATCTCAAATGCAGCTAAATCGGATAGTCCATTTTGCAAATCCTATCTTAGTGTAATCTGAAATGTTTTCACTAGCTTTAAAATGGTGTAAAGTAGCACAATCTACTTCACTAACTACTGGAAAGAAAGTCATCCAGTTGGAAAGAAATAAAAAAAACATCTTCACTAATCTAGGTTGAAAGTGCAGAACAATGCTTTAATTTTTTTCCCAAAATTGTGAACTCTTACAACTCAATCATCCTTCTTTATCTAATATCCCAGTCAGAATCTGGAATCCATAACAACAAATTCTTCATATTTCTTTACCTATTTAGTGAATTGGGTTTTTTTAGATTTGAAAAGCACTTCAGGAATCACTCAGGGGTTGCTAAAAATGCGTAGTAATGTGCCCAGTTCATTTATCATGGCAGCTGCTGATTTTCTTCTGATGATTGACTTCATGCTTGAGAGAGAAATCCTTCTCTTAGCATAAGAATCTCACCTGCCTGTAGAAAATTGATTCCATTACAATTTTAAAATGAGAACTGCCCTCCATTGTGTTCTTACATAGACTAATTGGGCATTAGTTATCAAAAATATGTGACAGCAAGGACATCTGAGTGTATTTTAATGTCTGGTCAAACAGGCTGGATGTTTGCACTCAAGTAAGACACATTTTTGAAGTGAGGGTTACTTTGCTGTAACTAGTGTGGCCCAACCACATAAATAGGTATTATTCCAAAGGCAGTATTTTCAGTTGTGTTTACTTAATGAACCAAGAATTTATTTAAAAGCTTTGGCAGTTTAATAAGCACATGACCACAGTTCCTTCTAGACAGGGAGTGCTCTATTCATCCAGGTGAGAAAAATGGTGACTGTAGTTTCAAAGGGAGGATGCTGCCTCATTGGGCTGTTTGGTTGTTTTTAAACTAGCTACTTATAGTCATACATAACATCTGACAGCTCTTAAATACCAAGAAGTTTATCCTTACCAACATTTCTATGACAAAGTCAATTATTAATATTTCCTTTATAAAGAAGAGATTTTAAGCTCATCACTTGGACTCCTGGTGATGTTCTCGTGTGCTAGAGGTTATCCAGAAAATGAAAGACACAGCAGTTGAACCCAGTCACCATTCTTTCTATTCAAGGTCTGAACAAAGATCAGTCTTTTCTTACTCTTGTTTTCTGTTAAGGAGTCTACATATTTGTGCCCCACCATTGCTCTGTAGAAAAGATAGTCATGGCAGATAAACATGCATACCTTCACTCATGCTCTTAGCAAGAGCATGGAAGGTGACAAACCAAGTAGTTTGTTTTGATTGCTTTCATTGCCTATGGAAAGTTTAACCACAAGGATGGAGCAGTTTTCAGTCACAATGAACATTAGTATGTAATAAAAAAAATTAATGAAAACTGTTACAAAGGTGGAGAGAATCTTCTCCAGTAAGATGCACAAAAATAACAGTGGCAACTGCTGAATGCTGCAGTTTCTGTAGACACATAAAAATGAAAGTAACATTCAAACTTAGTTTCTGGTCCATCCAACAATTATTTAATATAATTATTTTTATAAACTGATGCAGTGGAACCTATAACTAAGATGACATCATGCTCCTTTTTTATTCAAAGTATGTCAGAATATTTAAAACCTGACATAAAATATTGTACAGATAAGTGAAGCAAAAGAACATAAATGAATGAATCTGTATTTGCATGCAAACTTATCCAGTGATTCATCAAACTCCAAAGTCCCAGCTTCCCAGCAGTTTAATGAAGAAAGACAGACAACCTCTGAGGACTGTTCAGCCCACACAGGACCTGAGTCACTCTGCAGAAGTGCCTGTCTCTCATGATGGATTACAGACAAAGCTCAGTAAAAGCAGGCTTCCAAATCGATGTCCTGAATACGTGCAATACAGATGTGGATGCAGAACTTTTTGTCAGAGATTTTACCTTTGTATCTTTGCTGTTGGACCTGTGGGCATGCAAATATATAGTAGAAAAATATTTTTAGAAGGTACTTTAGGTTGAGGTCAAGCGTCTAATCACAAAACTATGTGATCAGAGCCAAATGCTTGTGGTTTAAATTATCATCTTTGTGCTGAGAGGTTTTAATTCCCAAACAATTGTAACTTTGCAAGTGGCTAAAATTCTGGAAATGTTTTCCCTGGGATACTTCATGCAGTCTCCAAGGTTTAGAGACCTAATTGCAGTTTCAAAGGATAAACTGGGCTCAGGATCATATCACAGAGGTTGTCTGTATAATTTCAAATGCAGATTTGTTACTGCTTCCTGTCCCTAATGATATCTCTTCGATGCATACATCTCAGACACTTGAAGGCTTAGTCACGCCATCTTTCCAGAGCTGGTGTCAATATGCAGTCATATTCTTCTTGTTATTTCCAGCTGGGGAGATCTTAGTCTGTGACATCATTTCCTTGCCCCTAGTGTGTGACCCTGTGCTTGTATTTCCAGTTTCAATCCATTTTTACTACGTCAGTCCTTCAGATTGTCAGTCCAGCTATTTTGGTATGATGTTTTATCTTCACCTCTTTAGTGAGGTTTTACAGGTTTGTTATTGCCAAATGTTGTTGGTGTTACCTGAATTTTTGTATCAGTATCAGTAAAACACACACAGTTCCAAAAACATCATTTGAAACATAGCCAGTCATCTTCTTCTGTTCCACTAGTATCCCCTTTTGTCCTAATATTGTTTCCTTCCTTTAAACTATGCTGTTATTTTTTTGCATTTCTAGAGCATTTTATCCAGAATAATTTTTCTTTTCTTCAGTGACATTGTATCCAACATATATGATCCTATCACGCTGATTTCCTATGTTCCTTTTCTTACAATATTCATTATCTCATAAAAAGATATGCCAGTCTATTTTGGCATATTGTTAGTCTATGTTGGGATAAAGCTGTTATTTGTTATATTCCATTTTCATTACTTCGGTGTCTCTAGCTATGCAATGCTTCATGGTTTATTTCAAATCCTGGGACAGCTCATGATGTCACAGGCTCTGTTTTTATCTTGTCTGGATCATGTTCACTCCTTTTGCTTAAAAGGAATAAAAGCTGGGTTTTATTTTTCAGACATTTGATTACCAGACTGATAGATTCATTAAAAGTCTTTGTTGTTGAACTGCCCATTCATGTACAAGTATTTTAAGGGCTCTCAAATGGAGATTACGGGGTCTTGCCCTCTTGGTCTAGACACTCCCTTAAATATCCTTTTATGTCTTTCTTTTCTTCTCATCTTAGATGAGTAATTTTCATTTCCACAGAGTGTGCCATTAGCCACACTGCATTTGCTACTAGTAGTCAATATCCCCATATTAATTTTATTTTGAACTGCCTGTAAATTGTCTTTAGTCTTAACTGATTTTTGCTGCTTGGTGAAGCCACTTTTTTCCTGTTTTCTTTTTATTTGGATGATGAAAGTACATTTTAATACTTTCAATTTTGCAAGATCTGACCCTGCCTAACATTTTCTGTTCTCACTTTCTTCATATATTTTCTTACATCTGACAGTTTTCCTAGCATATTAGTTTTATGTTCTGCCATACAAGCCTCCTGCATAGTCCGGATATACTCTCTGAGGTGACTGCTCACCTAGTTGGAAATGGAGCCCTTTGTTATGAAAGGTTTCTCCTCA
>VZTN01024189.1:0-14268 GCA_013400515.1 Erpornis zantholeuca
AATAGGGCAGGTCAGCGATAACTCTGAAATTTATCAGTCTTTGTGCATAAGCTACATAAAGCCCAGGCCCTTAAAAAAGTTCTCATAAACTGAGCTGCAGTGATTTTGAGCTGGGGCAGAGAGGAATGTGCTTTAAAGAGCAAACCTTTAATTTACTGTTTCCCAGATTTGTTATGGTGAAATAATTTTAATAGACATCCAGTGTGGCATGTCCACAATGGTACAATTCAGCTATCAGTAAAAGCTTATTATCTTTTCAGTTTCACTTGCCTGTAAATAAGTGCGGTAGAAGATCTTAATTACAGTTTCCCTGAAAAGTAGGATTAGAACTTCTAATTTTTGATTTCTTTTTGGTCTGGGAGTCAAGAGGAGATTTTTCGTGTGGTTTCGAGGTTTTTGAGTTGGATCTAAGGAAAAGGTTATTCTAGATAAAAATGTCCTTAGCATGAGCATACATTTTGGTCATTGCCTAACTGTTTTTACTAAATGTCCATGGATTCATCATGTAAAAACATCTTGTTCCCCAGCTCCGAGCAGAATTTGAGAGCGCCCTCTAACAGAATGAGGTAGGCTGCAGAGCAACATCCAAACTGAATGGGTAGGCTGCAGATTGCAACCTAAAAAGTTATTTTGATACAGAAGCGTACACAAGTGCCTTCTTCGTTCATCCTGTTTGCTCTTCCTGCCAGTTAAACCATGTCTCTAGAGTGACATCACAAAATGGATGCAGTTATTCATGACTCTCATGTAATACTTCACTTCTTTTAAAAACAGAACTAGATAGAGAAAGGATGTTGTGTATTGTGTTCTGCTTTGCTCATCATTGTCAAAATCATGTGGTTGTGTTTTCTGAGTCTAGTCTTTCCTGTTGGCATCAATGTCCAAAATGGTCATAGCACAGCTTGACTATTTAGTTCCTATAAAGCTCACAACAGGAGTCATGATTCCATGAGTGCAAAATTCACCTGTATCCATCTTGGAGGACCTCTCTATGGGAGGCAGGGTTTTAATTTTACTAACTGAGGGAATAGGATTTTTTTTTCCTCACAAATCTTGCTGAATTGTACTGTCACAGATGTTTCAGGTGCATGAAGTAGCTACACCAAGGAATAGGTCATCTGTACATAGAGTGTGTGAATTTCCTCATTGTCAAAGCAACTTCCAGTGATGCATCAAAAAGACTTTTCTCTTACACTGGCCCAGTCTGGAGAAGTAACCCAGTTTTCAAATTTGTACTTGAATTGCTGAATTTTTTTAAGGTAATAGTGGCAGATTTTCATTATATGAATGATCAACAAGTCAAAGACATTGCTTCAGAAATAATGACCAAGCCCTGGTCATTAGGATTCTGCAGCCGTAAGTGGCCAATCCCAGGTTCCTTGGGTTTTTGCCTTGTACCAAGAAAACACAAGGATGTTAGACTGATTTTTTTATTTCAAGTATACAGACTCATGATGTTATAGACATACAAGAAAGAGACCTGGCAAACTTCACACAAAAGAAGTACCACAGGCTAAGCCCTGGAAGGGTACAGTCAACCAGTGTTCTGGGTGGTGTCTGAGGACAGGGTTTCTGAAATTTTATTTTTTTTTTTTACCCTTTCAGAAGTCATAGGCTCTGCAGCTGAGCGGTATTCCATCCTGATACGTTTGTCCTGGTCTGGATATGCCTTAGCTGTGTGATGCCTGAAATGAGATTCAAAAATCCATATTGTGGTATTTATAAATAGTTTGATTTTCAGTGGTCCCAAAAAACCACAGCTGCTGGCATTAATTCAGTTAATTCAATACACTGTTGTGCACACAAATGAACCAGAATTAACAGAGTTGGTTGTTTTAACACTACTTCATTACATAGGCACCTCTAATGTGGAAATACACCAGTAACAATTGCTCCCATCAGGTTGAGTGTCTTCTGCATCATTTGACCCAGGTTTTCTGCCGTTGTCAGTCAGATGTGTGAGAGGATAGCAATCATCTACTACAGATACACAGTTTTTACGTAAAGACGTTGAGAGATCTTCTAAGATGGTGTTGGTGCTGATTATTTCAATATCCCTTTGTCAGGTACCTATTACTTACCTATTTTATAGCTCTTCAGATGAGACGGGAAAGGCAAGGAGTTATAACCTGTCTGTGTAGCCTCACCACTTCCCTCCTCTTCGGTCCCCTCTACAGACAAAAGAGAGGAGCAGCATGAAAGAAGAGTAGGTTATGATGTGAAAAATTACCAGTTTTTTCCTGCTTCACCCATCCTACTGTCATCCTACTAAATGTTGATATATCATGCACAATTTTTGGTGTACTCACAGAATTTGAAAGTGGGCATATAAAACTCAGCAGCCTGTGAAATGAGGATATTTATAAACTTTCATACAAGCAGGCGACTTGTGGCAGGGTGAGATCTTCCATCTCTTTTTGTGAGAAATAGGTACAGCCCCTGTACTCTATTTACAAGTAAGAAGTCAGTATCATGCTTGTCCTGCACGAAGTTAAGATGTGGGGACAGAGAGACAGACCCCTTGTGGCAAATATTGCACTGTCAGCTAAACAGGCGCACTGTCCAGCTAGACCTCAATGTTATAATGCTTAATTCGAGGGTTGATAGATGCATGTGACTGTGTACCTAGAGCTGGTATTTACTGTTACTGTCTTGGCATCCTGATGTAGGTCTAAATTGTGTTATCAGTGAAAAGTATTACAAGTTGAAAAGGTTCTTGTAGACGATACATATACTACAGTATAGTATACTGACCAAGTGCTGCTTCATGGTAGTGGCCTTCATCTCCAACCAGGTTAAAGGTGACAAAAATGACATGCTTGTCCTGTCACCTCGCAAAGCTAGAAACTGGTAGTCTAGTATGGGAATTACACATTTCAGCATTACAAGATTTACTCAATAATTGGAATAAGATGTATTCACTGCTCATGGTCTCTAAACTTCCATCAAAGTTCTTTTCCATGCTTACCTCAGTTACACTGAGATAGAACTTGGAGTTTCCACAGTTACAGCCTAAATGTCACTAGCCATTTCTCTGCTTGTTACCTCAAGGTACTTTGCTGGATTTCTGCTTCAAAGTTTGGAAGGAACCTAGCAGATGAGCACTTGAATAATATGAGAGAGCCCCCAGAGCAGCTCCAGGGCCCCTGCACAAACCAGGAGGGACTGCTTGCTTTATTTCTCTTAAACACCCTAAGGTGGAAGGGTTTAATTATTGTGCAGGGCTAAACCTTCAAAGTGAGCAAACGTGAGTCTCATTTGCTGGAGTTTCCAAGTCGAAGGCTCCTGTTCCCTGGGATAAAGGGTGCTCTGGGGCTCCATGAAACTCCTAAGCAAGTGCAGATTTCTACCTCAATGAGCTGGTTCTGCTGCCAGCATTCCCCGCATACCCATCCCAGGGAGGCCCTCCTCCGTAAACTCCACATGAAAGAGAGCAGACTAAAAGCCTTAGAAAGTGCATCCAGCTTTTTGTTTCCTTTGTCATCAATACAGTGTGTTCTGGTGTCTCCAAGACAACCATGTCTAAAAGGCTGACTGCATCTTTCACTGCTGCACTATAGTGAGCTTGCCGAGGGCCAACCTCTAGCCAGTTTTTAACCATGCATTTTCTGGGTAGTGCCTAAGTACTTTATGTGCTTGCTTTGGTTTCAGTTTTATTGCAAGAATTAAGCTTTGGTTTATCAGATACTGGTTTTAAAGATACTGTTTTGGGGTAGTCCCAGCTCATCTTTCTTTGAGTAATTGTAATGAGCAGCTAGGATGTTCCCAGTAATGCCTGCAACAATGCTGGCTTTCTTTGCATTTCGGGTCCGTTCTGCATCTGATAATAGATGCCTTCCTGCCACTGAATAGAGATGTACTGAGTCTTGTGTTCTGCCTGCTCTTTTGTTGCCCATGTGTGTCGCCTTCTTGAATGATTACTGGTTTCAAATTTAAGTTGAGAGAGTCAAAATACTTAGTTCTATGATTTCTGTATAATTGAAAGTTTGCAGATTTGCAAACCTGCAGACTTGGTGGGGGGGGAAAGGTGAGTGATCATTCGTGATATGTGTTCTCTGAGCAAAAACATCACAATCTTTTCCCAGTGTTCAGCTGCCCCAGATCTGTGGCCCCTATGTCCCCTTCTGTGTAATATACTTCTCTGCCACTTGCTTAGAGAAAACTGGTTAATGAAATACAGTTCCATGAGGTCAGGGGCTTTGGGAATTACCGTTGTTCTGTTGCCTTACAGTTGTCTAGGAGAAGCTGCATCCAAGGCATATTTCTTCCGGCTGAAGTGAAGAGTAGTTAAAGATAATGCCATTATTTGTTGTTTGTAGCTGCCACAATCAAGAGCACCACCCCATCCCTGCCATGTGCTTTGTCAAGGTAGTTAGCATAGGTATACGTAAGAGTTCAGCAACTGTTAGTATCACTTTCCAGAATGTCTGAAACCCACATGCTTAGACAAAAAAAACGAAATAAAATTCTGTCATAGCAAATTCCAGCCTGAATAGTGTCAATTCTGTTTCCTTGGCAGCCTCGATATGCTGTAAATATATATATAGATAATGTACTGTGAAAATATAAACACCTAGATAAATAACATTTATATCTGTTGGGAAATCTTTAAATGTGTTCATTTTTAATAGTCTTTGTTGTAGGCCATTTATTTATTTGTATGTCAGAATCCAGTTTCTTAGAGATAAGATTGATTTCTGCAAGCACTGTATTGGTATACTTGAAAAAGATATGCAAAGACTTGCCTGTAGACAGTAAGAAAGGACTGTGTGAATTAGACAGTGCTGGTAGAGGTGTGCAAGGCAATGGAATGAAATGAGAGCAGGCTGTGGTGTCCGTGACCAAGGCCATATCTAACTTGGCAGGAGCATTGTCCCTTGCCTGCAGTTGGTGAGACCAGTCATGTGTTCTCTTAGCCCTGTGTTTAGCAACTTTTCCTCTGTTTTTTTTACCAGGGTCTTAGCAGAGCAGTCAAATTGAGGGGCAGGAGGATATACTAAAAAGGAGGAGAAGACTTGGACACTCTTCGTGCTTTGGCAGCCTTGATTCCCCCACACACACACCCCCGCACCCTCCTCCCCTTTTTCTGTTAGTCATCAGAAATTTTAGGAAAAGCCACAGGCGCAAATCCTCCATTTGGTGGTAAGATTCTGGACATTAGAAACATTTGGAACTCCTTTTCATTTCCCCAGGATGCAGTCTTGGAGTTCTCCTGCATACCACCCCCCCCCCAAATCACCAGTGTGTAGTACAGAGAGTTTTCTGGTATCTACTTGTTTCCCTTTAGCACTTTGCAAACACAGGGACTTTACTCTCAAAGAGCTCGTCTTTGGTTGTTGAGATTTTATTTATTTATTAAGTACCAATTTGAGATGCATGTTCAGGAAGGTTTTTTGCTCAACTTTCAAGTGAAATCACAAGTGAAGACTCATGCATGTTTCTGTAGCAGTCTGTTCATTTTTTCCTTTCCTGCCTCATTTAAAGCAAGAATAAATAATACCAAGATTACTTTAATGCTTTCAGTCTTTGAGGTGGGACTTTTTTTGTTGTTGTTGTTTTGGTTTGTGGGGTGGTTTTGTTTCTTTTTGTTTTTTGGTTTTTTTTTTTCAAAACAGCATGAAATTACATTTTCAGTAGACACTATCCAAGAGTACAGAGCAGTGGAGTAAATACCTAGAAATTGGAGAGGGTGGGAGGACACATGAACTTTTAAATATTTTTGTGGAGACTTAAATTTTATAAAGACTTGCAAGAACTTAAGGTTGGTATGATTGGTCTTCCTAAATTAAGAGGCTGTGGCTGGTCAGTTCAGGCTTTTCAGGTCTTGCTTAAATTCAGTAAATTCACATTCATTTATAATGTGGCTGCCATCCTTTAGTTGTTCAGTTGCACCATAAGTCATTTGTTTCATGTGTGTAATGTTTTCAATAAATTGACTGATGTGGGCATCGAGTTATGTAATAATGAAGATCTTGAAACTATAATTAGTTTTAATCTGCTGTGCTGTCAAAATAATGTGTAAGACAATGCACTTTCTTCTGAGTTACTGTTCTGAGTTGCATTTAATAATCACAATTTATAATCTGTTAAATTTTTAATAATTTCATGATTTAGTTATTTCATGAAATCAGTGTTTCATGTTAAATGTTCTCATTTGAAAGGTGGATTGTTTCTCTGTAAATGGATCAGTATTAGTTCAAGTCACCTTCTTCTATGAATGTAATACTTTACAGTTGACTTCAGTTTTAGGAGTCTCGACAAAAATGTCCCTTTTTCTTAGATAAAGATTAGGAGGAAAAAAACCTAATTGTTGCAGATTAGTATGAAATTATTCCCTGTTGTCACCAGCTGTGTTACAATTTCGTATTTAACATGTACTAGTGGTACAGCATAAACTGCACGATGGCCCATAAATAAACTTTACAAATCCATGCTTATATTTTTATCATCAGTAATGCCTGCTAGTAGGCTCTGTCACTTACCTTCTGCCTAGCTGTAAATAAAACTATTTTTCAGCCATATATTGCTTCCTGCAACTTGCCATGCAAATCTTCAGCCCAAGAGAGATTTTTCTCACGCAGAATCTCTGTGGCATTGTGTTTTGCCCCTGATGGCCAGGGCAGATTGTTGCTCCAAAAGCTTCCTAAATACTGAGTTTTGGAGGGATTTGTTTGCCTGCTTTCTGCTTGCTCTTGAACTGGCATGCTTAGCACTCTTTCTGGACACATTATGTAGAATAATTGGGGAGGGAGGAGAGAGAGAAAAAAATAAGTGTGCGACACATAGCATAGAACTTGGCAGACTCGATAAACAGACCTAGGACACTGCCGATTTCCCTAGACACCAGTCAAGTACAAAGGCTTTTGTAGCTCTCACTGCCCAAGGCAAACTGGAAAGAATTGCCACCCCTCTTAGTCAAGAGCCACTTGCACAGCAAACAAAATAGTCACTAAACAATTTGCTGCCCTTAATATTTTGCTGACCTGCATGACCCCTTGTCCCGCCTGCACAGCACAGCTGTGCCTGCAGCAGTGTCACTGGAAAACTCAGGGCTACAGCATTAGGGTGGCGTTTGATGATGTATTCCTGAGCTCTGTGTTTGTGGGTCAGAGCATAAATTCCTCATCTGAGCAGAGATGGCTTCCCTTGCCTGGAAAGACAGCGGTTTGTAGCAATTACAGGAGGAGCAGCAACTGCTTGTGTGTGCGCTCAGATGGTGCTTTCCCTGTGCAGTGTAAAAACCACACAGCTCAGCTGTGGCACCAGTAGCAGTGGATCCTCCTCACCTCTTATTTCTCCTCCTCCATCTGCAAGGAAACTTCTCCTGTTTGACCAGGGAGTGATGTTCCTTGGGGTTACCCAGTAAAGCAGCATTAGTAGAGGCTCATTCCCTGCCTCCTTTACTGGATGGTTTTATTTACCTTCGATCATGTTTTATAGTCACTGCATTTGAAGCCCTTAAAAAGTTTGGGTGCTGTTTTTATTTGAATTTATTATCCGTGGTAAGAAAAGGAAATAGTCAAACCATTACTATATGTGTATGATGCTTATGAGCAGATGAGAAATTCAGACTTGGCTATTGGTTCATATATGTAGTAAAGTACACTATTAGAAAACCTAAATGCACCTTCTAAAAACTCGGTAAATTTAATTTTTGGAAACAGTAATAATTTACAACACAGTTCTGATGAGTCAGTTCTCTAATTCAAAGTTCAATACATTTGTTGGCCAGGCCTTCTAAATGTGTTTCAGGCTCAGATGAAAAAAGTAAAGGACAAATCCAGCTTTTTTACATTAATAAAAAATTTCTCAAATCTCAGCCTTCTACAGCTGATGACCACAGTGAATAAAAGTATCAAATATTAGCAAATGTTTAAAGAATAAAAAGTGCTCCATGACTGAGAAGACATTTTAAGGAAAAGATGCATCCTTTCCACTTTCATCTAGACAAATTAGATAGCTTTTTTATCTTAAAGATCTAGTTTTTCCTTCAAATCAGTGAGAATCACAACTCACCTATGCTTTTGACCTGATGAGGCTACAAAGAAAGAATGGTTCTCATTGACATGAATCACACTCATTTAGTTTTTCTAAATAAACAAAGATTTCTGTACATAGTTTAAGTGGTGACAGATTTTCAGGACAGTGTTTTGAGAGTAGTGTTGTGTTGCCTCATTGATTTTTTAAATTACTTAAGTATGACTTTCAAATTTTGCTTTACAGACTTTCATTCTGATTTCTGATTCCTTTGTGGAAGTCTTCTGAACTTAGGTCTTGCCTGTTTTTTAGAATTAATTTAAGAATTGTTTCTGATTTTTTTGTAAATACAACATGAATTGTGTTTGCTCTTCATCCATCGTTAGATAACAGCATCTCTAACAGCACCAGGTTGTGATGGGGAGAATGCATTTGACAGAATTATGGAAAGAAGTGATGTGCCCAATGTTGTTATCTCCTAAAGTACTGTGGGTTAAAGTTTCTCAGGTGAGGGAGATGCTTTTGCTGAAAAACATGGACACATTTTATGGCAAATACCTCTTGAAGACATGGAGTTGAAAAATGTGAAGGCAGAGAATTAGGTTGTGTCATGTGTGAGAAGGCAGTCTAAGAAAAGACACGGTGGAGTCAAGCAGTATTAAGGATATGAATTAATACCAAAACAAGGTAACATCACAATACTTGATAAAAGTGCAGAAATCTGTTGGGTCTGGAGGTAAACTACTGTAAAAACAGAGTTATGTAGCGGTACATGAGACAGTTGAACGCAATTTGTAAACCTATTGAATGCAGTTACTGATTTTTATTCTGGGGGCTTGTTGAGAGTAGCACAGACAAATCACAGTTCGGTGACTAAAATTCCAGATGTCTCAAGTTATTCTGTTACCCTTGTCCTCAAAGAAGAATTTGAATTGTGCATTGGAGACATCCAGCAATAAAGGAGTTATGGAAAAATCATCTAGATTGGTTATACCATTTGTTTTGAAAATCTCTAAGTCATGACTATAATGTACAAAATGCCAACAGATGTGCATTAAAAGTGACATCTCTGCATTTATAAAACAAAAAAAATCCACACAGTAGTGAACTTTTTAAATTTTTAACTTCTAATAAGGAACACCAGCCCTGTTGTGTGCTTGTGAGCAAAAAACAGTGTAATTTTACCCAGATGCCTTTCTCCATACCCAGGGTACCGTATGTATTTCATTTGTGGCATCATGTGTACATTCCTTGGTAATTTTTCTGATTTATGACACTACTAATCATTAATCTGTTAAGAACTTCACATGAATGTCGTTATTTTGGGACATCATAGCATGTTGCTTTCAGTAACCTCCTTAGCTTATGTACACAGTATCACAAGGATTATTGAAAAATGGACAGGACCTCAAAATGAAGTTCAGTTTTCAATGGCTTTTTGCTTTCCCTTGGCAGCATATCAAAGCAAAGTAATAACATCTCAGTGCCAGTATTTTAAAATGTAGCTCAGATGTTTATTGTAAGGTCAGATCTGTTCCGTTTCACTTGCTGCTTGTTCCTGCTGCAGGAGAGGCTGCTTTTAGTTTGCAGAAATCCCTTTCTCATGGGAAGGTGAGCTTTAGATACCACGATCTTGAGCCCTGAGAGGCAAATCAAAATAACACATCATTCATTTACTGCAGGCATTGCTTAACTTAATAAGAGTTGTTCTGGACTCTGAGTGCTCAGCTGAGAGGACAGATCAAATTGATTATATTGCTTGGTAACCAGTCTGATTACCTCATCAAAATGTTACACTAGCCATGTCTACTCTCTTGACCCGGCAGGAAGGTCTCCAGTGCAGGGACTGTGAGCGACCTGTCGAAGCAAAGCTGAAGACGTCATGCCACATGCTCTGGATAGTGCCTTTTGGACAACTACTGAGCCAGTGCTTGCAGCCTCTCAGGCTGTGTTCCTTGGGAGCCTTCTCCTGAGGGCAGCTGAATTCCTCACCTGTCCTATAAAATGGGGCACGGTGATGTGAACATGAATCTATCTTCCAGTTACATTTTGCACCTCTTAATAGAAAGTTTAAATTAGTGGAGAATACCTACATTGAAATTACTTGAAATTAATAGAAAGTATTTAGTTTGGGGGGCTTTTTTTTATTATTATTTTCAGGGTGTGCATGTGTGAGGGGATGGTTTGTTTTGTAGCTCTTTACTGTTGTATTAGTTTGGGTTTTTTGGTTGTGGGTTTTTGTTTTGGTGGGGTTTTTTTATGCTTTGTTTGGTGTAGTTTTGTTTGTTGTTGTTTTATTTTAAGCTTCCTAGAACACAGCCCTAAACCCTAGTGAAATAGATCCTAAACATCACTGCAGAGACTCCAGTCCTTGCCTATGGATGCAGGCTGGCCACACCTGCATGCAGATGGCTGTCAGTTCCCTCAGACAGAGGTGAGAGGAGAGAGCAATTTTTATCTGCTACTGACAAACATCAGACTCCCAACATCTTATGACAGGTTGCTATTTCATGCTCTGCAGTTTTGTTTCAACAAAAACTCAGAATGCTGTTTCACTGAATGACTTTGTCTTCTCTCTATTGGTGACACTATTGCATTTATGGACCAAAAGCATTTTCAGATACATACAAAGACACATCTAGACTATAGTATTAGAGAGGAACTGTGCATCATGCACCAAGAAAGGAAAAAGTTTGTCGTAAGTTTAACAATCTTTTAGATAGATCATGAATCTGCTTATATTAGCCATCAAAGTACAGCATTTCAGTGATCTTTGTACACAAGATGTTCATGATAGTGCTTATACTAAGGAAAAATATCTCTGGATGAGCAGTTATTACTGTAGGACACACTGGATAGTGTTTTCTGAAGTGTAGCATGGCTTTCTTTATTCCCTTCGCAAACTGGCATTGTTTTTGGGAAGAGGAAGTAAAAAGAGACATTTGTTCTCATGAGTGAATGCCACAGGTGTCTTATTGAGGAATTCAAACATTTGAGGAAAATTGAGAGGAATACAGATGGCAGTTGAAATAGCCATTGAAATGTTGAAATGTTTATTACAATGGGGCTTTTCCATTCAGATGCATTTGGAAATGAATATTTAGTATTCTGGTAAGCAAAGCAAGGAGTACCTTTCTATTGGAATAATACATTTCTTGGGTTTCTAAAGGAAAATGTAGTTAGATTTTTGTGATGCATTGATTCTGCAGGTTACCACTGAGTGTTTCCATTGTTCGGGTATCTGGATCATGTTTGAATCGGCTAAATTCTAGAAGTTTTTACAATTTCTGTCTTGTACCTGGGACTCCTAGTCAAGGATCAGTCCTGTTATACCGATTGCTGTAGAAATAATCCCTAGACACTTGGGATGCAGTCTGGGCATTTGGAGGGGGTTGCTGTGTAACCTTTACTAAGAAACTTAGAATGTTGTGACTAATAATTGAAAAATCGAGACTGCGTAGAGTGCAATAGCTCAGTGCTTCTCACCAAAATAGTCTTGACTCAAACAGTAATAGGTTAATTGCCACATCCAGAAATGAATCCTAATGATTCCCTCTAGGAGCCATTATCACATGCGGGGTTTTTATTGAGATATTTATAACTGTAATCTTTGGTCTCAAAGCTCATGTAACTGTTCAATCCAGCAAAGGGGTTCAGAAAGGTAATGCCCTGTTCTCATCCTTAGGCTTTGCTAAAAGTAGAATTTTCAGTTCTAGTTCAATCAGTCAAGCCCCTGCTATTTTCAGGCAGTATTCCAATCTAACACAATTTGAATGTCAAGTGTCTCGTGTTTTGTGCTCACAAGGCCCACAGGAAAGTCTAGACATTAAAAAAAAAAAAAAAGAAAAAAAAGAAAAAAGCTGCATTTATCATAGGAAGAATATCTTCGAATATATCAGAAGATCTGTTCTTTTTCTTCTCTGTTCTTCTGTGACTAGACTGAATCACGATTGTAAAACAAGAGTCTGTTCATTCGGGTCTGTCTCTTCTGTTTCCACCTGGAATAAATGGCATAAATTTGCACAGCATTGTCTTGGCATCGAATCCTGAAGTATGTCTTAATTTTGCAGTGGCTGTACTGAAAGTCCCCTCTTGAATGAAGTCTCTCTGTATTTCTCTCATTTGTCTGTGAATTGTATACAAGGATTTATTTTCTTTTTCCTCTTCCTATATTAATCCTGGTACCATGTGCTGCTCTCACGCTTGTCTGCATTTTGCAAAGAAAACATTTTTTTATCAGTGTTTTTTTTTCCTGGTGTAACGCCTCTTTTATTTCTGTCAATTCTATTACTGTCAATTTGAATTTAAGGGGATTATTTGAGCCTCGTAATTTTGTAATCCCTAGACAGGATATTCAAAGAACATAAACTATCTTGAAGGAAAGCAGCATCACTTAAATTTTGACTTACACTGCGTCAGCTGTAACCCCATGTTGGTCATTTTAATGAGTTTGTACTGTATGGTGCAGTCAAACATGGAGCAGCAGTACTACTTCTGCTCGCAGCCAGTGTTTGTCTAATTCACCTAGTCAAGTAGGCCTTACATGAAACAAAATAGTAATTAGAAGACTCAAGCCTGAGGTCCCGACTCTGTAGCATAGATACAAAAAGACCAAGTTTCTTTTCCTCTTTTCCTTTTTCCTTTTGGGCTGTTGATACTTGATGACCTAGCAAGGATGGGTGGTTTTCGTCTTGTTGAGAATATGGTTTAGGTAGTCAACCAAGAAGATAAAAATAATTAATAATAACTTGTGAGCATTCACTAAGTGCCAGTCACTAGAAAGTATTCCAGCACTGTATTTTTTTTTTTTCTGATCATTGTACTTATTTTAGCTCATGAGGAAAAATATGTAATATATGTACTAATTACTCTTTGCTCCCATGTGTGGACTGATGACAACATTAAGGTTTCCCTATGATGTTGCAGTGCTTAGGTGAGCTTCCATGGTCAGCAGTGTCAAGTAATTTCCTATATATTTCTAATTCAATCTAATTCTAGTAGTAGATTTTGTTCGTTTATTTTTAGGCATCTACACACATATATTGGATCAAGGGGGAATGTGAGGCATATTTGGAGAGATGCTGTAACAAGATTCTATGAGTAACCCAAATAATAATCTTCAAATGTGTGAAATCAGGCCTTTTCCTGCTAGTTCTCTTGATATTTCCTCCTCTTTAATGATAATCAGTTAATTAGCATGTCACCTTTGCTGTTTTAAATGTTGAAAGCAATACACGGAGGGAGTGAATTTCCATTTTGGGGTTACTTTCACCCACCGGTACTCCCTCATAATGGGACAGACATACAACTTTTTGAGTCCTCTGCTTTGTTATAGGCAGCTCTACTGTGGCCTGGCTGTGAAATACTCTGCACTAGCCTGCACCGGTCACCAAGAGCTTTTTCTGATTTTTAAGGTCAGATATCTCTGTTTAAGAATAATCATGATGAAAACCTGAGGTCTGACTAGGTACTATTAAGCTGCCATGCCAACTAGTTTTCTGCCTGAGGCCTACTGGACATGATCCAGTGATAGTATAATCCATGGGATTTATGATTTTTATTGCTATCTAACCGCATCAGTGTAAATACTGCTGTCTCTTCCACCCCCTTTGGCAGCTGGCAGGTTTCTTGCCCTTGTTTAATACAAAAGCACAGTGTTCAAGCAGGGTTTTTTTCGCCGTTATCCGTTTGCTAAGGAAATGAGCATCTCTGTGTTACAGGGTGGTTCTGGTTTGAGGTCAGCCGTGCCTGCTGTTTGCTGTGGGGATGCTGTTGTGGTTATGTCCATATCCAGCTCTGCTGGCTGGAAGGTCCTCCAGGTTCTCCCCACAGGATAACAGCATTCTTTTGGGAAATAAGTGGCACACAGAGCTGCCACAGTAACTAGAGTATGACTAAGGACCTTTTAAAAGTCATAAAGAATAATTGTAGCTTTGGAAAATTAGACCATAGCATGCCCAGAGGAATGACATGTGGGAAAGTGACAAAAGCCACCAGTGTTGGGCAGACCAGGCACAGGAAGGAAGGAAAGGAAAGGAGAAAGGAAAGGAAAGGAAAGGAAAGGAGAGGAGAGGAGAGGAGAGGAAAGGAAAGGAAAGGAAAGGAAAATCTGTTTGGTGTTTGGGGAAGGTCACTGCATTCAAATATGTGCTGGTTTGTGAAGCTGAAAGGGAAGTTTAGGGAGAGCTGTCCCCTTCCCCTTGAAGCATCCATAGCCACGTGGGAGGGACTGCAAAATGTGATCTCAAGAATCAGGTGGTATCCTGGGGTATGCAGCAGAATACATTAAAT
>VZTN01024189.1:14329-93175 GCA_013400515.1 Erpornis zantholeuca
GCTTTTTTTTTTAATGGGAGGTGGGATTGTTGAGAGGATCACTGCCATTTTGTCAGTGCTGGGAATTTTTGTTTGATGCAATGCAGTGCAAATACAACACGCAGCTCTGCCTGAGCAGTCCTGTAATTTAATGAGAAAAATCTCTAATTTTATTTTATTGTATTTCTTTTCATGGTAAGAAGCAACACATTGCCTAAAAGTGATATATGCTTCTCTCCTATGTTCTGTTGTTGTTCCTAAACCCTTTTTAGTGTGGGGGCTTAAGCCACTCTTTAAAGCTGCTGACCAGTTGAATTTGTAAAACAGATCATCAGCTCATTTGAAAGTATGCACCTATTTGATATTTCAGCAAGTTCTGGCTTTTTACAGAAACTCTAGGAGCCTGGATATTTATTTATTTCATTAATTCATTTGTGTTTGTAAAGACAGCCCTCTGATGATCTTTCTCCCTAGGTGTGTGCCAAGCCTAAGCTGCAGCCTGAAATTAGCAATGCTTCAACACCTCAGCACCTTTGTCAGGATCACAGTTGAAAGAGGGGACAGGAAAAATGGGAGCATGAGGGAAAAAAGTAACTTTAAAAAAAACTAGAAAACAGAACACCTGGAGACGTAGGGAGAAGGAACAATAAACAAGAAAGAGAGAAGAGCTAGGAAAAAAATCTTGAAACCTGAAGCCAAAGGACTTCAGGCCAAAAACAGTTAACAAAGAGAACATATAAAAGCATCTATTCTCTGTTCTCACTTTCCTTATTACTAGTGAAGGAAAAAAAAAAAAAAAAAAGAGCTAACTTTTTTGGCATTTTCTAAACTTAGACTAAAAGGCAAAGCAACTTATCTAGTTTTTACTAGATATTGAAGTCATTACTGTAGCACAAAAACTGCCCTTTAATTGCTGCACCGTAATTGTAGGTATTTGTTTCTTACACTGCTTAAGGTCACATAAAAATGAATGGAGGTAAAAATAGGTTTGTGTTAAGTGCCTCAATTTTGAAACTGTTTTCTGCTAGTTATCCGCAGATACTCCCTTTAGTCTCCTGGTTTGACTATTCAGTAGATACATTTTTTAATTACCAAATTGGATTTTAGCAGGTGTAGTCAGTTGATGCATTATGGGTATAAGAGATTAGTGTTTAATCCTTCTTTTTATTACTGTGTAGAATGGTGTACTTGGGAAAGTATTAAAGGTGCATTGCATACTCCAGAGTACAGAAATGACATTTATTACTGCGTTTTCTTTCAGCTAGCATCATTTAGGAAAAAAGCTGGTGCAGAGCTCTGCAGGGGCCTATAGGCTCATCTATACTGAAACTGCTTTAAACAATACAAAGTGGAGGAAAATGGAAAGAAACCTTTTTGTGTTTTAAAACAATAGCACTTGTAGAAATATAAGTACTTTCCCCCTTGAAGATGATTATTCTCTTTTTGTTTTTTCTAAAATGAAGACAAAAGGGGTGTGAAAGCATAGATCTTTGTGCCAGTGAGTGGTAGAAGCGAGGACTGAAAAGGGTCAGTGAATCAGATATAATTTGGACTCTGTTTGAGATACCAGTCCTATGTTTTGCTGATGGCTGGTATTCCCATACTGAAAAGCTGCAGAGGCATTTCTATCGAATAGAAAGAACATTATCCCCGTTTTCATTTTGGCATGCCTGTTACTACTTTGTTCTGTAAACAAAGGGGATTATGGGAACTGGAAACTAGATGGCATTTTATTAAAGAACTGTGTGAGTTTTTCCCTGTGAATGCAAGAATTAGGCAGTCTGGTGATAGCTACCTGTGAAAGAAAATACTTCAAAAATAGATCTTAATGTTTGAATTATTAGGGTTCATGAGGAGGCAGGCCTGTAATGTGGGAAGGAGCTTTAATATTTCCCAATTGTACCCTGCAACAAAATACTTCAAAAGAAAAAATTTCACAGTAATTGTACAAATTAAGAATGAAAAAAAGTATGTTGCAGAAATAGGGAGAGGGAGGTTCATGTCTGTTGTCCTTCTGTCATGTAGACTGCCAGATTGCTTTGAAAGTATGTTATTTTAGGAAATGTACATATTTATCTATCTAGAACTAGCAGTCTCAGGAGTGGGGCAGGAGAGAGAATTACGTTAAATCATAATTGTAGTAACCAGTACAAACTATTTTTACCAGCATAACGTACAACTTTTATAAAAACTTAGGATTTTTGTGCAGTAGACTACTTACTTAACATCCTAATTCCTCAGAGTAAAGTCGTATATTAGTACTAGGTTTTACCTAATGCCTGCTGCAGATCACTCGAACTGCTTTCAATTAATGAAGAAAGTGTACAGCATGAATTAAACCTAACTCGCGCAAATCACTTTTCCTTTTAATTATTGTTTTCCTAGCTGAATAGACAATTAAGCAAACAGTTCAGCATGGACATGTGGGAGGTTAAGCTGCTATTATTCAGATCATGAAACACCTGAAGTTGGTAAATAGCTTGAATGCATCCTCGGTTTTACCTCAGTTGAAACCTTCTGATGTGACACTTCTTTGCTGCTTGAGAGCTTCATAACCAGGCTTACCCATGGAACCAGGCTGTAAAGATGGTGAATACAAGTGTAAATAGGAATTAGAAGCAAATGGCCATATTTGGCCCTTAGTAGGTGGTAAAACTCCTGTTGGGCTTTTGCGTGACCTGCTGGAGCAGCTCTCTACTCGGAGTGGGCTGGGGTGGCAGAACACAGTGCTCAGCACAGGTTTTCAAAAGCAATTACTGAATTAGCAGGCTTTGCTAAGTAGCTGTCTTCTGACAGCCAGCTTTCTTTTCAAGTGTCACAGGTTGGTTACTCCAAGAAGGCTCAAAATAAGTAGTGCTTTGAGATTTTTGGATGATCTGGACTATGGGATAAACTACAGGTCATAAATACAACAGTAGAGAAGAAAAAGGGATTAGAAAAAAAGACTAGAAGAACATTTTAGAAACAACAATAGAGTATGGAAATATCTCTAAAGGATATAATGACAAACTGAATTACAATACAGGCAGGGAAATGCTATTGCCTAAAATAACCTGATTATATTTCATATTTATTTTGACTCAGTAATTTCCATAGTTAATTTTCACTATTTACAGGTGCAAACAACATTTTTCTGGCTGGTGTGGACAACCCATATGTCAGAAAATCAAATATTAAATAATATTTATTAATATTTCAGACTGATTTCAGGAAGTTCTAAAATCAGACCAAATTTAGAGGTGCTGATAGAAAAGGCAGTTTAGAATGTACTTTAGTTCTTTGTGATTATAACAGTTCACCAGGATGTCAAAAACCCAGTTCTTTTGAAGGTCATCTATAATTACAGTAAAAGATGTCTCATAGGCATTACACATGCCACTCCAACAAGCCACGAGCTGAAATATGAGCATGTGCACTATGTCAGTAGGACTAACAGATCATCTTACAGATACAGAAGTAACCAGTATGAATAAATTACTAATTTATGAAGTTAGGGCAGGGCATTATATGGGGTTTCTCGTGTAGTTTTCTCCTGCTTCTCTATGAGAAGTAAAGACGTGTTGAATACAGCATGTTCTTGGAGAGTGTTCAGATATTAAGTATGCAGATAGGTAGACAGTTCAAGCAGAATGTTTCCATACAGTTTCTCATTCTGTCAAAGGTAAAAGTGGTATCTAGTAGGTAGTTGTACCTAAGAAACTTTCTTACTCTGTTTATTTTGTCTGCTGCAAAACGATCCCAAGTGGATGAAATAGCCATAGGTTTTCTGTTTTATGATGCACAATCTTAACTGTGTTGCTGAAGTACATGTGTTGTTAGCACTTGGCATTTGTTGTAGTTTCCATAATGTCTGCTAAGTGAGCCTTTGCCTTGAGGTTGATGCTTAGGCATTGAGAAGAGCATTTGAGAGGAGTATCATGCCAACAGATTTACAGAAGGAAGCACACTAGTTTGCATGTATGCTTGTGGATGTTATCTAGAAGTGAATTGAATATTTTCTAAGTGCAGAAAATCCAGGTGGCAAACTGAGTCTCTCTCAGTTTTAAAACAAGTAATGAAAATTCTGTATTAATTTTGTGTATTGCATGTGAGTATAATATGTTCATGAAATTTTGTACAATGTACTATATTATTAACATCAAATTTTTTGCTCAGTCCTTGTTTGGATCAAGTAATTCTGATATTATTTGCATAAGACAAAAAGAGCAGAAGTAGGTTATCATAGAGTGCAAACCACCATGAGTAGCTGAGAAAAGGGTTTTATTGTCTGAGAAATGGTTCTAGGTAATTGAAGATTACTAGTAAGGTACATGAAGTTAGACATGTATTTTATAGATACTATGAATCATTCATCTCATTAGACCTGAGCATGAGTGGTGGTGATCTCCAGTGCACTTTAAATGAATTTGCATGTCTAGTTCTCAACGTAGTGTTAATACACATACATACACATGTATGCATACGCTGTAATTACTTCCACGTGAGAGTGTTAAACTGAAAGCTTCCTTTAATACCATGGACCTGTAGATTTCAGTTGTACAGTGTTCTAGTCTCAGGAGTCCTCTTTTATTCTTTATTTGATATAATACACTGGCTTTGGTTTTAGGAGAAGAAAATACTCAAATTAGGGTATTAATGGTCTTTTGTCTTAGGGTGTAATATTTAATGGTAATCATATCCTAATACTAAAAAAAAATACTTTTTTTTCATCTGTTTAAAGACCCTACTTTTATAAATCCTTGTGCACAGCCTTATTTTAAGCATGTGAACTAAGTGCATTTACTCCCATGTTGCATATTACTACTTTGATATGACCAAAGGTATCCTCTTTAAAGCTGAAACAGTTATATTTAAGTTTGACTGAGTACTTCCTGGGGCTTTCAAATAATATACTTCTGAAAAGCAGATACTTTCAGAAGATGCACAGGATACTCAGAAATACTTAAAAATCCATGAGTTATCCGATCATTTATGCAGAGTGTTATTAAAAAGCAATAAAATCCGATGCTTAATTACTCTTTCTATTGCATATCAAGTAAGATTCTGCAGAGAGGTTATGTCTAGGTAACCTTTTTTTAAGTGGAAAAAAAAAATCTGATTGATCTGTCAACATAAAGTGACTTGGGGAAAGCATGCCTCCCTTTCCTGAGATTTTTAGAAAAGAACATGGGTTGCATAAGCAGTCATTATTCACAGTAAAAAAATATTTCCTGTAGCATTTTTGCAAAGAAAAAGTCTTTGCCTAAAAACCTACTGTCAGAAATCACTCTTTGTTCATACCAGTTGAACACTGAAAAATGAAGCAAAGTGATCTAAATCAAATTTACAAGACTGATAACCATGTGGTTGGGGGGAGAGTAGCTGCTGCACAACCTGTACTCTGTCAAGGGAATTTAATTATAGATGGTTATACTTGACTATAATTCGTTAATGTGTGCTCCTTGCAAAGGGAGAATAATTCTCACATTGACAATTTTATATGTTTTTACCAGGATACTGTCAGAGGAAGGGATTTTCATTGAATTTCATAATACACAGTTGCCTGGAGGAAGAATATCAATGAAGTGGCTAGCCGGGTGGTTTTTTTTTTGTTTTATTTTTGTCCTGCTGGAGTCTATATGTAAGGAGATAGAAGGAAAGAAGTCTTCTTCTTAATGAATTTGAATATCTAAAATATGAATATATTCTGTTACTGTGCAATAATTAGGAAATATATTTTTATAAGATATTGTTGTGATACCTTGGTATTTCGGATCATAGTGACAAACACCCATTTTAGCTTTCACCTTTTTGAAAAACAGTAATGATCAAAGTTTCGATTAATCTTCATTCTCTTTCCTACTTTTGTACTTTTCTGAAGTAATTCTGAGAAGAGCCAGAGGTGGAGCTGGCTTTGCTCTTTGTCCTTTTGTTCAAGACACTTGTTTGAAAATCAGATTTTGAGAGCAGTTGTAGTTGAGATGAGAAGTTTGCAGAGGCACAGAACTATGGGTTATGTTGCTGGCTGGTGTATTTTGGGTTTTTTGACTTAGTGAACTGCGAACTATTTCTGAGAGTTTTGTTTGTGAAAAGTGGTGGCATTTCAAGGATGCCCATCTTCCTCCATGCTTGGGGTCTGGGTGGTCTATGCCTCTGTAACCAAGTACAAATAGCACTGTTTAATAGTCCAGTCATTAAGTTCTTATATCATTAAATGAAGTGACTTAAGCTCTTCTTGGACATCTTTTTATTTTTGTGCTGGGCAATACAGTCTACCTAGCTCTGAAGGTGGGCCAGTCAGAATTACAGAATTAGGACTGCAGTAATGATTTCTATATACTGGAATAGTTGCTTTAAGTAGTAGTTTTATATTCTTGGCTTAGAATCACGTATTTTATCAGCCAGCCATTGCATTTCAACATGGTGTTGTAGTGAGCTGACTCAAGCTGCAAGGCCCCTATTGAAAAAAGTGGGTGGTCAATGGACTGGTTAACATCTGGGGTCTGGGCCTTCTGCCTGTCAATTTTCATCTCCCATGTGAACAGCAAACCAGAGAATGTCACTTTCTCCAAATTCTGCAGACCTGTAGCCTGTAGGTTATAGGAAAGGAGGGCATTGTACCTGATAAACCAGGTAGGATGGACTTGAGGAGCCATAGGAATTGCTTAAATATATGAAAACTTACACAAGAGGCTGAGTGTTTATTAGAATTTTAGAAAAGCACTGTTTATGAGGAAGATCAGAGGCAACCTCTCCAAGGAGGATCACGGGAGCAGCCCTGCTGGTGAGGCTTCAGCCTTCTACCCAGGCAGATATGTTCTTCCAGGACTCAGTACTTTGTGGACACGCCAAGCTCTTCTCCCCAAGCTGAGGCTGGCCTTTCACAGGAAAAGACACTTGAACTCTCGGATCTGCCTGGAAAGAGCACTATCCCTGCCCAGTCCAGCAAGATTAAAATGAAGACAGTTGATGCTGTATCATTTATTTAGAGTAGTGCTGTCTCATTTTTGTATCTGATGGACCCTTTTAAATTACAATCTTTTCTGTCAGGAGAGGGCAAATGGGGGATTCTAGATAACTGAGATAACTGAAAGGCTGCAATAAGGAAAGAAATTTAGTCTGTCATCTGAACATCAGCTTGGTCCTTGAAGTTTAAATACAAAAAAGTATTATTCTTCTTCTCAGTACCTTCCTGGAAACAGTGCATTACGGAAGAAAGCATATGATGCATGACATTTTGTAGTGATTTTTCTTGAGAAGGACCTTTAGGTTTTGAAGCTAAATAGTTTGTGCATGGTTTAGCACAGTATAAAAAGTCCAATAACTGAAATGAGGCATAAAGCCTCATTTCATCTTCATCTTCACTATGTGGATTTCAGCACAACCTTCATAATGGTGTTTTGCACTTCTATTGCCCATACAATCAAAATATTTAATAATGCTTTGGAAACATTAAGGAGCAATCATTGGTTATAAAAGCACACTTTCATTTTTTTACTTACTGTTACTTGCAGTAACCCAGGAGATAAGTGGTGGTGAAAAGAACTGGGTAGAGAAGGCTGTAACCTGTTACCAGTTTTGTTTTGTGCACATCACATCGTTATCTATACAATCGGTTTTACTGACTTCTTGTTCCACTGTGTGTCTTTCAGACATGACAAAAGGAAGGAAGGAGGGAATTAAACAGGAATAGGTAATTCCTAAGTGGATAAAGGGACATGTGTGGTACATAATATAGCTTAAAAAAAGCCCCAAAACAAACAAAAAACCCCCATCAAAACAAGCACGAAAACCCAAACCAAAACAAAAACTCAAGGTCTCTGCGAGGTATTTACTGCTTCCTCCATTTTGTCAGTGAGGTACAGTGAGGAAACTCCCAGAGCTCCTAAGTAGTCTTCCTGAGATGGCACAACTGAATCACAGGCTGATGTGGGAAGAATTTAATGTTTTTAACATATTTCTGAGTTTCTGCCTTACCCCCACTGGCAAAGAAGGTGCTGGAAGCACAGTTGCATTTGCAGTTACAGTTGCAGTGTAATTAAATTTTTTGAGTGTTTTTAATGAATTGGCTTTGCTGGATCTTTGCAAGGGTTGAGGTACAAATTCCCTCAGCCATCGACTAGCAACCAACTGAAATGTAGCATAGGACATGGAAGGAGATGGTTTTCTTGCTGCTGCTGGGGTGAATTTGTAGGAGAGAGGCTGTTCCAATCTAGGGTTAAAATCTCTGCCTAGCAGTCCACAGAAGAAAGTCATTGTTATGTGATGTGGACTGACCCCTGAAGTACAACTCTTAGCTCATAATGGCTTGTGATAATAGCAGCAACAAGTTAAGTATATCTGCTTTTGAGTTTGTTCTTAGTGTATTTTATGTCACAGTGAATTCAAGTGGGCTGCTTCTCCAATTTTTTTTTTTTTGTCATTTTATGTCTGTTTTACAGTGAGGTTTCGAAGCTGTGATGGAAACAAAAAAATACACTTTGGGAGCAGTGAGCCAGAAGATTTCAGAGTAGGTGAGGATGGTGTGGTCTATGCAGAGCGAAGCTTTCAACTTTCAGCGGAGCCCACAGAGTTTGTCGTGTCTGCTCAAGACAAGGAAACACAGCAAGAATGGCAAATGAGAGTGAAGCTAACCCCTGAACCAGCCTTCACCGGGGCTTCAGAAAAGGTAAAACAACAGCTAAATACAGCCTCTATAAAAGTATCTCCACAAAGAGGCCTAAAAATAGGGGTTTAATTTTGCCTGTCATGCACCTCTCCATGAATCAACTTATTAATGGACACCTAGTGCATGCAAAGATGGAGCTTTAGAAGGAACTTCTATAGTCTTTTATTGTCTAGTTTTGCTAAGGTACAGAAAGACATGCCTATTTAACTATATGGGATTCTTAATGTTTGAGCTTTTTGTTTGTATAGCTTGAGATTTATACCTGAATTTAAGTCTCACACGGCCATTTCTTTATTTTAAGTTGCTTGAAAATATTACAGTACTTATTCAAGTGGTTAAATATAACCACAAAATAAACAAATCTGTGATAGAATACATCAGTCACATTTATTAGATGGAAGCTGTAGATTCACAGCAGTAAGTAGGAAAGCACTTCTGGCAGGGAACATTGGCTTTGTCTTGTCCCGTCATAATCAGATTGGAGATTGTAAATCATTCATGATTCCAGGACTACATGGTAAGGAAGGCAGTCTCCCTCTGCTGGAAGCTGCCATAGGATAAACCATGTACTGTAACAAAAATCAGACACAGCAATGTGCAATTAGCAATGTATTTACTTCAGAAAAGCATATTAGGTAGTCTACCTTTTTCTGTTATATTACCTATTGCCTGCTATTTATTGCCTTCTCTGTAGTGAAGGAGAAATGCTTAGTTTACAGATAAAGAACAAAATTGTTTCATAGATTAACATACCTGTGATAGGGACACATTAAAGATTTAAGCATTATGTCAAAATAGGTAATGTGGTTATGCAAGGCTTTTTTCCTGAGAGCACACTGGAGACCACTGCTGTGTAATCCTCGGTTTTTTGTTTGCTTACTTGGTGATTGTGTTAAATCTGCTAAGGCATGTTTTTAACAGTGGAAATGTTGTCATTTTGTTCATGGAAGCATAGTAAAAGAGCAGATGCATAGATGTGCCAGAGCATGCCCTGTTCATTCCAAAGACACTATTCGGGTGTCCTTACCATCAACAGAGTGCAGAGTAGTAGAATCTGGCCTTCAGTGTCCGTTCATACTCTGTGACATAGTTGATTAGATTAAAAAAAAATGTTCTTCTTTTAAAAGGTTTGGAAAATGTTTTTGTTGCCCTGTTTCCAACATTAAACAAGCTAGCTGTGTGTGCTGTCATGAAATGACTGCAGATACAGAAGGGAATAGGAAGGAAATGTTGACACCCAGCAGAGATTAATGCCCAGTGTGTAAAGTGGGTCATCTACTGCATCCATCATGGCTGACATAGGTTTAAAATAATTACAGCATTAATTCTATGGGATTTAATAGGGTCATAAATATTTGAGACATTCCTTACCAGTATGTATTAAACTTCTCTTGGAACTCAAATTACATTATAGCACACCCAGGTCTAAATTTAGTGTACAGTAGCACATTACCTGAACTGAAGCTCTAGCTAATGAGGAATACATAAAGGCATATACTATTAAATTCTGCAAAATATTAACTACTTCTCAGAAAGTGCAGAACAGTTTACACAGTAGTGACATGTTCTAAGTGGTTTGTAATTCCGTTTCTCCTCCTAGTTAAGTAAGGAAAAAAGGGTTCTTAAAATTTTGCAGTTGTAAATGATATTAGTTATTTTCAAACCGCACTGTGAATGCAAATGAAACACTTCGATGAACACAGAAGAAAGACAGCCTTTCAGTCAATGATGTAATTGTACCTGAGTTACTTTATAATGTCTACTAGCAATTCTCCGACTAACATGTGCTTAATTTTATCTTGTACCTGGGAAAGGACCAAAGGAAAATTGAAGAAATCATATTTCCATGGCAACAATACAAGCACAGCAGCCCTCTGAAGAGGCAGAAGAGAGACTGGGTTATTCCTCCAATCAACCTACCAGAAAATTCCAAAGGACCTTTTCCTCAGGAATTAGTTAGGGTAAGGAAGTTAATAGAAGTGTGGTTTCGATGTCCCTCAGAGAGCTCTTGAAGAGATTTTGTGTAAATGATGTCTTGTTCATCGTCCAGACATTTATCAGAGTCTTTTGGGTTGGTTCCTTGTTCCTAGCTCTGCATTGCATGCTGGGATGCATCTAATTTCCTGGGGTTTAAGTTGTCTGTATGCTTCTGTACTGGTGGAAGATGACCTTGTTTTGGGTGGTAAATGTGTTGAGGGGTATCTCTGCTGGTTCAGGAGTTCTCCTGTCTCCTGCACTGGAGTTCTCTGCCTGGGAAATGCTGCGGGAGTGAACAATAAGCAGAGTGCACCAGGAGACCAAAGGAAACAGGATCTGATGGGCTGAGGACAGCAGCTGTTCCATGGGACTCTGCTGCCCAGAAGTGGCCACTGCAAGGAGCCAAGCACCACTTCTGGGCTGGCTTCCAGCTTTGGTACTGGCTGGTCATGATCAATTTGTTGGAACTTGGCAAAACATCAGCCCAAGTTGACAGGACACAGTTTCACTGTGTTCTGTTTGATGTGTGTGCTGGTGGTTCAGCTGCTCCTCACAGATACCCTGCCCTTCAGCTGTTTCCTTGGAAGATGAAACAAGTTCAGTCTAAGCAAAAATGGTGAGTTTCTCAAGAGCTGGCCTGTAGTGGAAAAGAGTCTGTAGATTTGGGCTGGGAAGGTATAGGAGAAGGGAAAAAACACAAACTAGACTTTTATGTGTAATTTTATGATAGTATATGTTTTCTCTAAGATCCAAACAATTCTGCTTAAGTTAAAAATTCTTACTAGTTTTTGTTTAACGCAAATACTTTTTATTCTCAGAAATAGACAGGGATAATTTTATGTTTCTGAGTATTTATTGACCAGCCTTCTAACAAAGAGTGCTGTTGAAAACTTCGGGCTTTGTACCAACTCTGTACCATTTCCAGAACAATTACTTTTGCAGGTTGGGCTTAAGGAGCGAGGAGAAAATAAAGAGAGCTGCTGCTTGTCTCAGCAGCAGTCCCATCCTGCGCTTGTTTCTCGCTAATGTAAACTTCTTTTGACACACAGATTAGGTCCGATCGTGATAAAAGCCTTTCGCTGCGGTACAGTGTGACTGGCCCAGGAGCTGACCAGCCTCCAACAGGCATCTTCATCATCAACCCCATCTCAGGACAGCTGTCTGTGACAAAGCCTTTAGACCGGGAGCAGATTGCTTCTTTTCATGTAAGAGTTTAATTTACCATAAATCAGATTATCAAATTGAAGATGAACATCTGCTTCAAACATGACTTGAGCAGCCAGCGTTTAGTTTTCTATGAGATATGATTTGAAGAGTTTGTAGCAGATTTGTATTTATTGTACTTAATAAGGCTAACTCTTACTATATTTAAGCAGCTTAAATACATTAACATATGTAAACAGTGATTAAATGTATTTAGATAGAGTAATTTTAAAAGATTGAAATATGGATACTGTGGCTTATATTTCAAGTACAGGCCATTGATCACAGTCTACACTGAATTGTATACTTTTCAAAAGTTTATTTTTAATTCAGCAACTTAAATTAGGATGTGACTGCTATTAGAATTGCAGCAGCTGTGATATGAGAAATGAATGGGAAGAATAACATACCAATTTTTATTTTAGGGGCAAATCTAAGCATTTTAATAGAATTGTAAATTAGGTCTGTCAGCTTTATGAAAATTATATTCTTTGCTCTAAAGAAATTGACAAAGTAGACCACTGATTCCAGTATTAGTGGAAAAGGAAAGTTTCAAGGAAGAGGGAGAGCAGGCTGTGACCTAAAGTTCTCTGTGCTTTTGGGAAATGATTTAGAAATTGTTACAGAAGTCACCCAGCTTCTGGAGAGAGTTTTCCAGCATGTTGTGGATTAAAACACTCCTTGCCTTGTGCTCCGGGGAGCCCCTTAAGTGCTTCTCCCAAACAGAGGACACAGCAGGAGGCATCTGGGGTGGGGGAGGAGTGGGTGAAAGGCTCTCTCAAACAACAGCTCCAGCGTCCGTAAAATTTTAACTGAGAATTTGTCATTGGCAATTCAAGATTTACTGACTTGGGAATTTACATTTATATGAGTCATTTCTGTAGTGATGAGTTAATAATGCCATCTTGCTGCTTTCTAGTAGTTTTGTAGCCATAAGACGTGTGTGTGTGTGTATCTGTATATGACAGGCATCAGCAGGACTGCTTTAGGAGAAAGGTGCTGTTTTCCCTAGCAATGGCCACGCTCTGGTCTAAATACATAGATTTACATTCAAATCTGCATATTTTTGGAGAATGCCTTCTGATAGTCATTACTAAAACCAGAATTCTATATGACAGTAAGAACTAGTAGTAATCAAAATTACATGATCTAAAATAATTTTCATCAAATCAAAGAAGGAAGTCTGCAACTTAGAATAGTTCAGAAGTCTGAACATCAGTTCCATTAGCAACTTGAAAACTTAAAAGGTCAATATGAGGGAGCAGTGGCAAACAAAATACACTGAGCTAAAAAATGTCTGGCCTGAAACTTCCTGACACTATTATTATATCTATATGCACCTGTACATTGTGCAAATTCTAATACTTTTAATGATTTTTGCAGCTGAGAGCACATGCAGTGGATGTAAATGGAAACCAGGTGGAAAATCCTATTGACATAGTTATTAATGTCATTGACATGAATGACAATAGACCTGAATTCTTACACCAGGTTTGGAATGGGACAGTCCCTGAGGGATCAAAGCCAGGTAATACATGGGCTAAGTATCATATTTACAGTATCATATTGAAGGTGTGATGGAGGGGGTACCTTCAGACCTTGTAATACTTTGAAAGGTATCTTTAGTGTGATGAGCAAAATCTCAGATACTGTCTTCTTATTACACCCTATTTTTAATGCACTTTTTAACATACTAGAATTCATTTCCAAAAGGCAGAATTGCTATGTACATGAACTAAAACCAGGGAAGGCTTTAAGAATATTACTTCTGGTTCATGTTTTTGAAAATCCTAATTATAACATCACAGTTCTTACATTTATTTTTATGATAGACATTGATGTTCATTTAGTTGACAGGTCAGGGTATAAGAGACTTCCGAAATGTCACCAGATCCAGTTCTAGTTTTGATTCCCAGAGGCTTCACAAATACTGGGATTTGAAATCAGTGTCATTTGAATTCTTGAGAAAACCTAAGTGTTGTTCAGATCTCATTAAAATTCTAATCAGCTCAGACTAAAGTTTGCACTATGGCTGAAACCACTTTCTTAATTTGTCAGAAGTGCAAAAAGAAAGGTTAGCAGCAGAAATGTGTTTTCTAACTTTGCAGTGTTTATTTGGCATTTGAGATATATCTTAAAGACTTTTGAAAAAGTATTATTTATATTGATTTTCAGTCACTATCAGTATGTCCACCAATTCTGAGCAATAAGTATATTTCCTTTGGCCCAATTAATAACATAAGTATCTAAACATGAGATGTTCTCCTGTTACAGAAATGTTATTTGTGGCAGAACTGTAGGATTTCATTGTTTATGTAGCTTCTTCAGTTATAAGCAAATCTAGTATTTTATAAACACAGAGTATTTTTATCTCCTCTTATGTATTTTAATTACTCTGTTGGTGAGTCTTGAGTTTAGCCAGATTGTTTTAAGTAAAGAAGGAATGTGCAGATTTTACCAAAAGAAATACGTGCTTTGACCACTGGTTGTAAAGTGATCTTGTATAATCTGAGTGCAAACTGTTTATATAACATCAATTATTTATCCTGCTGCTAGGAACCTACGTGATGACTGTTACTGCCATCGATGCTGATGATCCCAACGCCCAGAATGGGATGCTGAGATACAGAATCTTGTCACAGGCCCCGAGCAGCCCCTCTCCAAACATGTTTACAATCAACAATGAAACTGGTGACATTATCACTGTAGCAGCTGGGCTTGACAGAGAGGTATGGCAGGTCTTAATCCCCTGGGCTGGGCTGCACTTAGTATTGTAAAGATGCACGGCGTGGGGGTGGGTGAGAGGCTGGACTGGAGCTGACAATGTGCACTTGCAGGCAGTCATGTCCAGGGCAGCATCAGAAGCAGCATGGCCAGGAGGTCAAGGGAGGTGATTCTCCTCCTCTTGTGCTTCTGTGAGACCCCCACCTGGTGTGCTGCATCCAGGTCTGGGGTTCTCAGCACAGGAAAGACATGGACCTGCCTGGAGCAAGTCCTGAAGAGGAATGTGAAGATCATCAGAAGATTGGAGCACCTTTCCTGTGAAGACAGGCTGAGAGAGAGCTGGGACTGTTCAGCCTGGAGAAGAGAAGGCTCTGGGGAGACCTTATTCCTGCCTTCCAATACATAAATGGGTCCTACAGGAGAGTCTGGAGAGGGGTTTTTAATACAGGCATATAGAGATGGGATAAGGGGAAATTACTATAAACTGAAAGCAGGTGAATTTAGAGCAGATAAAAGGAGGAAATTCTTTTCTGTGAAGGGTGTTAAGATGCTGGAACAGCTTGCCCAGAAGAATTCTGGATGCTCCATCCCTGAAAGGCTGGGTTGGATGGGACTCTGAGAAACCTGGTATAGTTGGAGGTGTTCCTGCCCAGGACTGGGGGTGTGGAACTAGATGATCTTTAAGGTCACTTCTAGTCCAGACAATTTTATGATGCTGTGAAATATCTCTCCCCCTCCTCAATCTTAACTTACTCACTTTCTTCACCCTGTTGACACTGGTCATTGTCCTAATCCCAGGGTACAAAAACTCAGAGGAGAGAAAATTATGTTAGGGATGAAAATTGGACCTACATATTCCATACTTGTAGTTATTTTTGGCTATGTGGGGTCATGGAAAGGATCTCGTTCAATAAGCCTGCTTGCTCTTAACAAATAGGTGCACACTAAAGCAGAGTAATGCAATAATAATAATAATAAAAAGAAATAAACTGTTAGTAATTCCTTGCTATGTGCTGGGCAAGGCCCGTTCTATCTAGACAGTTCTTCACTATGCCCACCACTGGAGAAGGAGGGTGCCAGATCCTCTGCTCTGATTCACCTATCTGTGAGGTTGGGAATAAAAATATTTCCCTCCCATCTCCAAATCTGTCACACTAACTGTGCTTTTAAACCACTTGAGAACTTCACAAGAGATAAGCATTATTTTATAAACAAGCGGTAAAATCCAAACAAATCTCTTTTGAACATATCTTGTTTCAACTTCTGTTTTACTAACCTCATTTTAGCTCATTAAATCAGAAGTACTGTATTTGCTGTTCATCTTTTAGCTGCTTGTTTATAGTTATTTAAAATGGAGAATAAAAATGCTTTCTGAAGTTCTGGGTTTGCTATTAATATTCTGATGCATTTCAGTTTGAAAGGGGCAATCAGAAGATTTGAAAAGCTAAACAGACTGTTAGATATTGCAATTAATTTTTGAGGTTTTATTAACATTCATTCTATTTAAGTTGGCTTCGAAGAGAAGGGATTTGAGTAAAGGAAGACCCTGAACTTTACAGTATTGCCCTATTAAATTAAAAGAATGATGGGCAGCTTTGCCCTTGTTTTTAAAATCCCCTGGTCATCTTTGACAGATGAACTTTTAGAAGGACATAGCAATAATTCTTGAGGTTTTATGACTTGATGACTAGCTGTTCTGGAGGGATTTAACTTGGAAGAAGCCAGCTGCCTGTGGAGCTTAGACCCTCACATAAACAGTTGGAAAAGCCTTGTCATTCACCATCAGTTTTCCTGATGGATCACTCTGCTGATACCGAAATGCCTATATATAAACATTTCTTGAACATGTTGGATATTAATGATTAACATTAAATCATTCAAATATTAAATTAGACTAATATGAGATAAAATGGTTTCCTTCCCAAGCCATTGCTTTGCTTCCTCCATTTCCTGAGTCATTTTGTGGAAGTCAATTAAATTAAAATGACCAGGAGTCTAGAAAGCAAAAGTCAAATGGTCTTCTGTCAGTGGGCCGGGGAATGCATTGTTGTCCATGTACCCCAGCTTGTCTGCCCACTTCTGCCTTTCCACTCTTTTCTATGAGTCTTGTCTCTAATTAAAGTCATAAAATACTAGAATTTTAAATTCTTAAATAATGTGACACATTATGAGAGCATAAGTCTTGTGGGCATTAGAAAAAAAAAAAGTACTTCCTCTGATAGCATTCCTCATCTGCTGGTATTTTAGATTAACATGCACAATGCATTATCTGTGCTAACATGCACAGGAGGAGATTTGCTTAGGTAAGGAAACTCAGCTTAAGGCAGAAGAAATTTTTCATTTGTTATCTCAAAAGATGCTGTTTCATGAGATCCAGCTGCTCTTATTTCTTCCGTTATTGCTGTGGAATTCACTTCAGCGTTAAAACATCTGCCTTACTGCTGAAGAAGGGCTGAAGGTGCTGAAGAAGTCAGGCAGGGTACTTAAATTTACACACTGACATTCCTGCCTCACGTGAGGTTAATTCAGTGAAGTGCTCTTTTATTTGGCCTGTGTTGAAGTGGAAAGATGTGAACTGATGAGGTCTGCGTTCTTTCTTGAAGCTGCCAGTTCATTTTTGGATGTGTTGCTGCTAAGTCTCTGTGCAGGCTGCTGACACATGCTCCACAGCTTATTCCTGGCTGCTTCTCAAACCACAGTAAAAAGAGGAGACCCACCTCCCCCAATTTCCCCATGTTTGGAAAGTTGTGTGGTTGTTCTTTTCTGAAATTTCAGTCTCAGCAGTTGATCTGCTTTATGTGAGTGCTGGGAGGAGGGGAAAAAAAACAAGGAACCAAACAAAAACACTGATAGGCTGCCTTTTGGGGCTCTTTCTGGGGAAGTTTCTAGTGTGCTGGTTCTGTTGGAATTAAATAAGATGACTGTAAAGGAAGCTGAGTCTCTGTGTAATAATAATGGAGTTTCCTTAATGAAATTTGCTTCTTGGGATCAATGTGTTAAGACCCAGATGAATCAGAAGCACCTGCTGTTTCAATAACATAGAATCATATGGCAGTGAGATTTGCTTCAATACTGCTTTAGATTTTATTGCTTCACAGTAAGTAAAGTATGATTTTTTTCCTGGATGAAAGTGGTAAAAGTATTTCTTTGATTCCCTCATGACTCCTACTCTTGTTAGTGTCATGAAGGAAACCTTTAGGATGTTTAAAGCCTTTTGAAGGTCAGTTTGCAAGTATATTTTCCAAGCCAGAAATCATATTATGTATATTTAGGCATTATTAAACATACATACTGCATTTCTGTAGGCTTAATACTAATCTTGCTTTTTTAAATAATTGTGGGAACCATATATAGCAATACACGTTTGGGGTGTCTTGTAAGGGTTTCTATGTGAAACAGGCCATGAGCATAAATCATTATCTTGAGTGGGAGATAAAGATCCACACAGCTTATTTTAAAAACTTTCTATTCAGTGACTCATATTTACTGCTTGGAAGCGTGCAAACCGTTAAACCTCTCGTGTATGTCAAACTGTCTGGCCAAAATTTGAAAGAAAGCTAAATACTTTCAGTGGAATTGTCATTGCTTATGTTTTTGTATGAGTACCTGTAGTTCTTTTCTGTAAATGGTGTGATTCTTGGGCTGTCCTGCTTAGAGTCAGGAGTTGGACTCTGTGATCCTGATGGGTCCATTCCAACTCAGCATGTTTCATGATTCTATAAATTGTTTCCATAAGAAGTAATCTGTCATACACCCCACTCTATAGAGATTGTAAGAAAATAACGTACCAAGTGGAAAAAAAAACCAAACACATAAAAATAGTCTTTTCTTGAAATATTTTTATTTTACCAAAAGGTTTTTGCCTGTGTTACTAAACCATTTGTGAAAGAGCTGTTTGCAAGTAACAGCAGCTGCTAATGTTTGTGTCCTGTCTTTTGGGAAGAACTGGATGGTAACCAGTCTCTCCAAGGCAGGACAACAAACTGGTAAATAAAGGAGCAAGCACAATATTTGAGTGCAGTGAGTTAAAATAAACTTTTCAGGAATTCTATACAGAAAACATTTTTTATGATTTTCCTTTTTCTTTTTTTTTATTTAATAGAACCTTGTCAATGTTTTTTTAAATAGCTCACCAGGCTGAGTTCAGGTCTCTGCCAGGCATTTCTGGTGCCTGGGGACCCTGGCCCCTCTCCAGGTGTGAGGGGGGAGCGAGTGCCCAGCTCTAGGGCCGTTAGCAGCGGTGGAGGGAGAGGGGGCCCACGGCCACCGTGCTCAGACGGGGTGTTTAACATTTATGGAAGTAGCTCATTTGGTGCTTCCCTCCCCCTTTCTCCCAGTGTCCTTACTCGTCTCTGTTGGCCTCGACATCTTTGGTTTCCATAGAGATCACAAGAAGTTGCAGCAGCAGTTTTGTACTCGGGCTTGGCTGAAACAAAACCTTGGCAGTTGTGGCCATTTGGCTGACAAACCTGCCTTGGCTCAGTGCTCTCAAATGCTTTTGAGGACTTCCCCTGTTTTAGTATAAACGGCACTCTGGTTCTCTTTTCCCCTTCAAAAAGCATTGTTAAACCTGTGATCATGCATTAACTGGCTAAGGGGGGTTGATTTATTACAGTAGAAAGCAGTCAGCCTGTCCTTACCTGATGGTCTTTGAAGAAAGTCAAGCAGTAGTTCAATATAAGCAACCTGCTTCTATATTCCTGTGGCACAAACTTGGCTCCTGTCATTTTGGGTGATGCTAACTACAGTAAACAGTGTGATGGGCTCCGTTGCTTAGCAGAGTGCAATTTTGGGATCACCTGCTGTCCTATGGTAATGCTGGTTTTGTCTAAAACTTATGTTGTCATTTTGTGTTTTAGAAAGTACAACAATATACATTAATAATTCAAGCTACGGACATGGAAGGAAACCCAACATACGGTCTTTCAAACACAGCGACTGCTGTCATCGCTGTGACAGATGTCAATGACAACCCTCCAGAGTTCACTGCCATGACTGTAAGTAAGATAGAAGTTACTGAAGGATGTGCATATTTATAACCATTCTCTGTTTTTTCTCATTATCTTCACAGACAGTAAATATTTATTACTTATTAAATACTGTACTGGCAGGCAGAATTAAAATATGTGCAGAATATATGTCCCTTACATACAGTGTTCTGCTTTTGGCCAAAAGGCACAAAAGCTGACAAGGGAATCAAGCCATTGGTTCACTGGGTGGCCTCAGGTAAACTTCCTTAGATAAATTGTCAGAGTTCCAGAGAAGAGAGATGGGCTGCCCCGTTTTGATGAATGTTTAGCATGGTGTGGCTCTTGCATGCTTCTCCAGACGAGGTGAAGTGCTTCCGTGGTTTTTGCAGTTCTACGGGGAAGTACCGGAAAACAGGGTGGATGTGATCGTAGCGAACCTGACGGTAACAGATAAAGACCAGCCCCACACTCCGGCCTGGAACGCCATGTACCGAATGACTGGAGGAGACCCCACGGGCCGCTTCACCATCCTGACCGATCCCAACAGCAACGACGGGCTGGTGACCGTCGTCAAGGTAATGCCTGCCTCCCAGGGAATTCAGCAGAGGTGGAAGAAGTGGGAGGACAGTGAACAGGGGAAAACATGAATTCCTGAGGCCAGCATGAATCTGGAATAAAATGGATAGGCATTGTCTGTCTTGTGGAATTTAGCAATCTGTCTCTTCTTCTGTTACCTTCTTATGCTATCAATAGTGTTCAGTCTGATCAGTTTTAAAAAGCAGGCGAGGTTGTTGAAAATTACAAATCGTGAAGCTTTATTTGCCAAAATTTAGAAATTGTTCTCTAAAAAAGTGTCTGCTTAGTATTTTTTGCTAGTCTAAAGGAACAGCTTCCTACCTCCTCAGTTAGTAGTCATGCGTGTTGTCTGCACATTTTATGTCAAGATGTTCCATTAAGGAGCAGATATAGGCAGTCAAAGCACAGTCAGAGAGGAAAATATGATAGGTGGGAGGGTACTTCTACAAGAGACGTTTAAAGACTGGCTATTTTTAAAACCTAATTTAAATACCTTTTATGGAATAACCTGTCTATCTTCATTCTCTAGCCAACACAGCTCTGTGTTGAGGGATGACTTATTTCGAGTGACAATAACAATGTGGTTCTATAATTAAACCTTCCAGGCAGTAGCCACCTTTCTTCATGACCCTCTGATAAGTGTCTCATCTCTGAGTTGGCCTGCTCTGATTTTGGCAGATCCATTTCAAAGTCAAATGTGTGATGCCAGTATTCCCATTTGGAAATTAAAAAAACTCACTTTTTTTTTTTTTTTCTTTGTTTTGTTTCATTTTGTTTGATTTTAGTCCTCCCAGTATCAAGGTGACAAAAAGATACAACCTTCCTACAGCATTAATGACAATTCACACTGGCTTTTTTTAAGAACTGCCTCTGGTTTATAACTGCTCTTCCCCAGAGGTGCCAATTGTTATATTGCAATTTCCGGGAAGAATTATGTGTGTGTCTGTGCTTTTTAACACTCCTTTAAGTGCCCAGACATAGGAAGAGTTGGAAACCTGCCTACAGTTTTTATTGGCAGTGCAGTGAGTTGATCTGTCAACCTGTAATGAAGTTTAGATTGTCTCTTGTCACTTACTTCATACTGTCACATGCCAACTGCCCCTGTAAGGTACAGGGTTTCTTCCAGTCTGGGATCTGTGTGAGTGGTACAGTGCATAATGCAAAGGCAAATCCTGTCTCCAGGAATGCCTCAAACCTATGCAGCATGACAGAGAAACTCTAGACTCAAACTGGTTTTACTTCTCCTTAAATTGCACTTCTGTCTCAGCGAGGAGATCTTCAGACTGAAGGTTGTCTTCACTGGAAAGATAGGAGCTGTAGGTATACCAGAAATGAGGTTGGCTGGGATTACCAAGAGTCTTTCTAGTGAGATGTTGAGGGCATGGCAATCTCTAATCTATGGGAATAGCTGTGGTCATGAACTTCTTTGAAGAAAACTTCCATCCTCCTAACAGAAAGAGGCAGCTTTCTCTCCCCAGGAGAGATGATTGGGAGGCACATGTGAGTTCCTGGCACAAAGCTGGGAGCTTCTTCATCATTTTTTGATTAAACCATTTGTTCCCTCATTTGTCTCTAATGGCAGTACCAGAGTAAATTAAATCCAGAAATGACAAGGTTTCTAGCTCTTCTGGCTTCAAAACTGCCGTTGCTAAGCAAAACCCCAGCCCAGGGGCTCGTGTTGAGGTGGTGATCTTGTGTTCTCTTTAGACTCCATGCTCATTTTTGAGAAAAGCAGTACAAGTAATCTTCAAAACTGTGCTTTAAATTTAAAACGTTATTGTGTGTCCATTGCTACTGTGAGTAAATGTTAACACTTCCTGCTCTTTGCTCTTCCCAGCCTATTGACTTCGAGACCAACAGGATGTTTGTACTTACCGTAGCTGCGGAAAATCAAGTGCCTTTGGCTAAGGGGATTCAGCATCCTCCTCAGTCAACAGCAACTGTGTCCATTACGGTCATTGATGTGAATGAGAGCCCCTATTTTGTTCCAAACCCCAAGCTTGTGCGTCAGGAAGAAGGGCTGCTTGCTGGGAGCATGTTGACAACTTTCACTGCTCAGGATCCCGATCGTTACATGCAGCAAACGTCTCTAAGGTCTGTCTAAACATTTTGCAATGCCTGTGTTATGGAGTAGGTGGGGAGCAAAGAGATGACGTGTGGAATGACTGCATTTACTGTAGCACACGGCTATCCCAACACATCCTGTGACTTTTGTGCAGCTCTCTCCAAAAGGATTTTTGGCCGTAGGGAAGGTGAACTGACCAGTATTCCTAGGTGTCTGAGTAAACTGTGTCATTTACTCATCCTAAGTCCCATTTCATCAAGGTAGAATGCAGTTATGCATCTGTGGTCAAGTATGTGTTGTATCCCAACAAATTCATTCAGAGCAGACACAAGCTTCCGTGAACTAAAATCATTTGCAATTTAAATTAACCAGTAATATTCACATGACAGCAAAATCAGATTGTTGATGAAATTTGAAGGGTTTTCTTTTATTTTTTTCTCCAGAAATTCAAAGTGGTGCTGTCATCTGTCTTTGAATTCTTGCACTGATAGCTATGATCATAATTTGATAGTAATTTTTCTTATGTCTAAAACATTGCTACATGAGCATGCCTTGTATGAGACATGGTCATTATCTGCAAAACTAAGATGTTTACTGGCCATGGGTCCAGACTCACCTTATCCCACTTCTTGTTCTTTGGCTTATGTAGAAGAAACTCCAGAACATATATTCTGTCTTTCCTTCCGAAATGAAGATTATTGCGATTTTATTTTCTCTTGATTCTTGGTTAGCTGTTTGTGATATTTTGCTCATTTCTGGACATAGCCATCATAGAAATGACAGCATGAGGACTTCGATACTAATATAGCTTGCACTTGATTGGTGTCAAAAGGAAAATATATCAGATAGAAGAATGGATTTGAAAGACACTTCTCTTTCCAATTAAGATGAGAAGCATGCAGTAAAACCAGGGCCTCTGAAAATGAAGTGCTATTGAAGTGCTAGAACAATGTGACTTAGTGAAATTGTAACACTATCCATTTTAACCTCTCCTACTCTCAGCACTCTGACAAGATGAAAGTTAGTATGAACAGCTCTGTAGGTGTAGAAAAATCAAAAAGGATTCCTGACTGAATATTTTAATTGAGTCTGAGTATTAATGGTATAGTCTATGATAATTGTATGATTTCCTCTGGTCATAAGATAACTTACAGGGCAAAGCACTGCAAGAATTGAAATGCAGGACTGGTTTTAATACATATTTCCAAGAATTTTAGTGACAGGGCTTTATAAATGGAAATTTGTAAAATGCTATCTTCAAATTCCAAAATTGTGTTCAGAATACAAATTAAGATACTTATACTGTCTTTGTTGTCAATATTTATGTTGGTAGATAAATAACACAACTTACTATTAAATACACAGGTACTCAAAACTTTCCGATCCTGCAAACTGGCTGAAAATTGACCCTGTCAATGGACAAATAACTACTACAGCTGTTTTGGACAGAGAGTCAATATATGTGCAAAACAATATGTATAATGCAACATTTCTTGCTTCTGATAATGGTATGTATCAATATTGGATATTTTTTTTAAAAAAGCTTCTTCTTTGTGGTTGAATGGCCTTCCATTTTACTGGGGCAGAAAGCAGGATATGCTTAGAATACCTCCCATTGGAAATCTGTATTACTGTCAGACTGTGTATAATTTCCCAGATACTTGGGAAATGGCTGAAAAATAATTCTCTGAGCTTGTAGAAAAACACTGGCTTAGTTACATTAGTTGAGTTGACAGAAAATTGAAGAATCCCTGCATGGGAGTGTGGTAGGTTGAGTGAATGCACAGCATGAGTGTGCTTTATGGGGAGTAATGTGTTGGTGGAGGGGCTTTGTATTTTCCCACATTCAGGCTGCAGCAGTGCAGAGGGAAAAGTATCTTTTTGTTGTCAGTTTGTTAATGACAATTAACACTGCTCAGAAATTAGTCCTTTGATTTCAGCTGGAGTGCTGTACTGTTTGTAGCTGATAGCAGAAGATGGACAGGCACAGTTAGGAACATTCTCACATTAGAAGGCAAAACTGAAACACTGGGGCTATTTGCCTTGGAAAGAAGACATGGTAAAATTTTCTGAACTGGAAGCTAGATCAACTGTTTCTATACTTTGGCTCTGTTCTGTAGAAAAAACATAAATGGAACTGAAGATTATGGGAGGTAGAATGAGATCCATTGCTAGTTATGTGGAAACATTCAGTGCCAAATGATCACATAAATGTGTGATTCCAGCAAGGTTTATGGAAGCATCACACATTTGATAGGGATAGCAGGAATGTCTAGAAATAGCATGCCGAAAGTCAGTATTAGAAAGAATTTAAATAGCACACTTACAGTAAAGGGTGATCTTAGGCCTTCAAAATTAAGGTACAATTTGTCCGGAGGACAAAGTATCCCAATTTTGCACCTTCTTCTTCAAAGCCTTTGATGTGGACCATCTCTGGAGATTAAATGTCTGTCTGGTCAGTGAAGTCAATGAGTCCCTAATCTGTGGATCTGCAGTTATTCGCTGTATTTTGCTGAGTAGGGCCATTTTCCTGATAACTGACTGCATAAGAATCGGTATGTTAGCAGTGACAGTGTTTGGTTTTGTAAAGACAGTATCCCAAAACAGAGGTAAACATACAAAAGTGTTTGTACAGCTTAATTTAAATAACTTTGCAACTGGAAACAGGCTTAATGCTGTTTCCTTTTCTTTAAGGAATACCCCCAATGAGTGGAACTGGCACACTTCAGATATACCTGCTGGACATCAATGATAATGCCCCCCAAGTGCATCCAAAAGAAGCCACAACTTGTGAAACACTGCAGCCTAATGCTATTAACATCACTGCTGTAGACCCTGACATAGATCCAAATGCAGGCCCGTTTGCCTTTGAGCTGCCTGACACACCTGCTAGTATTAAGAGGAATTGGACCATTGTTCGAATTAGTGGTAAGTAACATTATGGAAATCTTAATATTTTTAAATAACGTTTTACAAATGTTTTCTCTTTGGTACTATTTCACAACGTATTCAGTTGTGAAATTCAGTTAATATGGACAAGAAATCACCTTAGTTTAAGTTCCGCAGAGAACAAGAAATTTTAAGAGAGGAAAGATGTTCACAGCATCTTCAGGGAGTCTGTTACCCTGAGTGTCACATAGCAGTTTGAGCAACAAGTTAACACAGAGCTCAAACATGAGTTATTTTCGCCAATACTATTCTAAGCCCTTGTGAGCAATACATCAGTTTTTAACCAGCACCTTGTTTTCACACACAGGCGATCACGCTCAGCTCTCCTTAAGAATCCGATTCTTGGAGGCCGGTATCTACGACGTGCCCATAGTAATTACAGATTCTGGAAATCCCCATGCATCCAGCACTTCCTTGCTGAAGGTGAAAGTTTGCCAGTGTGACTTAAATGGAGACTGCACTGATGTTGACCGGATTGTTGGTGCAGGGCTGGGCACTGGTGCCATCATTGCAATTCTGCTTTGTATCATCATCTTGCTTAGTGAGTAGATATCTCTCTTAATTCTAACTCCTTTACTCTTGTTTTGCAAGTACAATATTGCATTTTAGTATCAGGTACCTTGACAAAGACAGGGGAGTTATTAAAGGCTCCGGTCCAGGAATTTTTGCTGCATGACTCAGTGTTTTGGACAAGTATGAAAACTTCCTGATAGTACAGGATTTGGAGCTGGACAGAGTACAGCTAGCACCTGTTCGGCCTTCAAGCACTGCACTGGGTTTGTGAAAGAGATTTTCCACTTACACCCATGGACACTTGTAATGATATGTCAGTGAGTGAACCAGGTTGAAGATGTGATTAGTCCCCAGACATCTAATCTCTCTTGTGCTGCCAGTAGTGTGATTTGGTGCCACCCATAGCCGGTAACAGTGCTTTTAAGGAGTGCTCTGATCTTACTACTGTTGTGCTTCAGATTAATACAGGTTGGCTGTTCAAAAGTAATGCATCACAGCCCTTCACATACAGCCTGACAAGAAAGGCAGGTATGCAGGAACAATGGTGTATATGTTTAAGTACTGCATAAAGCTGTACTAGTATTTTATTTTGTGTGAGGTGCATTCAGTAAGGGAAGTGACTAAAAATCATGAGTGTCTGTCCAGTATAGTAAATTAGATGCTAGCTCCCCTACACTTTATAGTTAACTGATTGCCTATTGTGGTGGAACACAAGGAAGAAATTAGCCTGTTCATAGTACACTATGCACCAGTCTAGAACAGAGTTTTATGGAAACAAGTAATAAATAAAAAAAATCGAGCCTGACTAAGCACATGATTCTACACAAGCCCACGGTACAGTTTATTTCTTGATACAAGATACTTTGTAAAATGCTAGGTATGAAACTAAAAGAACTTTATGAAGGAAAGATTTGTTTCTGAATCTAGTGGATTATGAAGCATAGTCTTCCTTAATTCTTTTCATGACAAGTTTATTTTGCAGATGTGGAATAGATTTGTTACTTACAACCTAGAATATGTGATTTATTTCCAAAGTGCATATAGTGGTCTGAGCTTGTTTAAGCTGCCTTCTGTCAAAATTTTGATTTTGATTTTGTACCTTATCCAGAATGGTCAAATACAACTTTATAGCTTTTTTCTTTTCTTTTTTTAAATCTTGACATTAAATTTCTACAGTTTTCCATGGCTGTATTTCAGAATGAAGATGTGATTTTGCCTCTTCCGTTTTTGCGTTACAGTTTTAGTTTTAATGTTTGTGGTATGGATGAAACGCCGTGACAAAGAGCGTCAGGCAAAGCAGCTCTTGATTGATCCTGAAGATGATGTGAGGGACAACATTCTGAAATACGATGAAGAAGGGGGTGGAGAGGAAGATCAGGTGAGGAAAGATTAATGGGTTTTATGTATAGATTTACACTTCTCACTTCACTCAATCTATTTTGTTTACATTGAAACACTCTGGTAGGTAGCTAATTTTTACGTTAAATAATGAAGGCAATAAGTGAGGTTTCCAAAACTTTAAATGAAACATTGCTTTTTCATTTTGTTTTTTTGCAGTTCCAGATACAGCAATTGCTTGCCATTTGGATATGTAAAAACAGTATCTTGTCCTTCTTGCAGTAAAAGCATTCTGACCAGATTCCAGCTAAGGCTGTTACATTTAAATGAAAATTAACATCCACTCTCATTGCTGTCTGTAAACTTTCCTCCCTCCTTGTCTGGGAACTTAATGTACAGAAACACGAACGCAGGGTGCCTAGTATCACCTAAACCAAGTATGACCCTTTCTTGGTGGAGGGTGAATGCCTTTCTGGATACATAGTAATGTTGGCTATTGACCGATTTGCCACCACTGGGATTTCAAGCTTGGAAAGCATTTAGGTTTCAAGTAGCTGTCAGGGCACATCTGTGTTTATTCAAATACCTTTCCAGGCAGGTGCCATATGCATTTACTCTCATGTCACCTCTGGTTGAACCACTGCTGATATGTCAAAGGACTAGGAGTGATGTGTATATGCTAAGAATAGCTTCTTTTTCCCTGTCTCTCTCCAAGTTAGTGGATTTTCAAGCAGTGTGATTTCCTTCCTTCAGAGGACATTTATTAAGTGCTTTATGAACATGACAAACAGCAGATTTATGCACATTATTAATGGTAGAAGTAAGTGTAGTAATTACAAAGAGAACAGCGCATATAATAGAGTCTGAGAAATTTTCCAGTTAAAAGCCTTGAAAAATTAAGTGCAATTCTTCCACACATCCCCAGTCTCAGTCATCTGGCACTTGAGTTATCTGAAAAGTGTCTCCCTTCACTGGTACAGACTTTTATAGTTTCCTTCTGCTCGTTTGTTTGTTTGTCTGAAATTTGTGTTCCCCTTAGTAATTTCCATGCTTCCTGCATTTCCCCAAGTACTGTTCCTACTTCCTGGCTTTTCTGCATAATGTTCTTCTTAGGCAGTTTTCAAAGGAAACTTCAGTTTATGCAGTTTTGGAAAATTGCTTATGTTGTTAAATAAAGTGAAAACAACCCTTTGAATCTATGCATGTATTCCAGTTGTTTGTACGTAGTTTGAGTACAAGAACTGCATCCTGTTTGTGCATCTGTTATTGTACAGAAAAGCTACAAGCTTAAAAGAAAATTAGGAAAACTCAGTCCTGTGAGAAGTAATTTTTCAGTTCACATATTCCCAGCTCTTGTTCACCCCGAATTCTCTGGAGGATCAGTTCAGCAATTGTCATGGAGCTTTGATTTTTAATTACTGTCCACACAACCCTCATGGCAGAGTGAGTTAGGTTCCCTGAGTGTAATCCACTGGGAAGGCCCCCATAGGTGATGGTAGGGTAGTGCAGGGAGAGACTGCTGCAGGTCAGAAACATTAAGCATTTTAACAGTGTACCACGAGAGCAGAATGGGACTGGTTCTGAAGTCTCTTCTGTGTCCATCTTAAGCTGTGCTCCGCTCCAGCTGGCAGTGCTGCCTTTGTCAGAGGTGTAGTTAGGGTGGTGTGGCAGGAGGTAGCACCCCGTGAGTGGCGCAGAGATTAGCGCGATGTAAACCGTCCATAATTGCAGCCTTTCACCGGCACTGAGTGAATGTGCTGCACGCAGGGAAAGGAGAGCTGCCAATGGCTGGGCGAGCAGTAAAATAGTAAGAAATGCGAAATTAGGACCATTTCCTCTCACAGTGGGCATAGAAGGCATCCAGACATAGAGAATTTTAAGGGCTTTGCAAAAGATTGAATGATTTTTCGTCACAAAAACCCCTTCTTACTTTCTTAAGATGAATTTTAAAGCCACTATTGAGATTTAGTTGTCTTCACTGCCAGCCACTTTGTTCAGGTGTATGGGTCCTTTTTTTGATCCATTGACAGCAGGCCAGTCCCTGGGGGTCTAAAACACCCTTACACACTCCAAATGTAGAAAACACGTCAGGAAAAGAACAGCTTGTACAAATTATAACAAGCTTTTTTTTCTACTATAGCTGGTTTTATATGACTACTTGCCAAAACGGGAGTAGGTTCTCCCATAGCTTCAAAGCAAGGAATTTGTTCCTATGCAGAATGGATGAAGAGAGAGCACAAACTTTTCAGCTTATTTTTCTGTCTACAGTGGATGATTGTAGATAAGTTCTGTCTTGATTTTCAGGGAGATTATTTTACTTTAGTTTGGTTTGATATTTTGTAAAATCTAAACTCTGCCTGTCCTTAACTAATGATAATAATTCCTATGTTTGTTTCTTCTTGGTTCCCTCCTGGCCCCCCTCGCCTCCTGTGTCCAGGGGAAAGAGGGAGAATTATTTTTCATTGGGGTTTATTTGGTTTTGCACACATTTTAGGTGAGATGTAAGAACTTAGAATGCAAAGCTTTTCGAATGTCCCAACAAGTTCTCTGCAAGCAGTAATCTTATTTTTGCAAAAAACATCTTAGCAATATACTGTGTAAGCAAAGACAAGTACAGAGCATTGTGGGCAGAAATTATTGGCTATAAAGATCTTTGCATTTTTGTCAATGTTACTGAAAGTATTCAAGTGTCAAAGTGAGTGTTCTAAAAAAGTATGGGACTAACATCAAAAATGTGTTTTCCAAATGAGGCCTCATAGGGTAAAACTGCCACTGTTCTATTAAAATCAAGAAAAATTGCTTTGTGTCAATTTTGGATCCATAAGTCATCAGCAAGTGACAGGAAAATGCTCTGCGTCAATATTAACTTTTTTATGGTGCACTGTCTCTAAAATCCTCAAGATTGATTAAACAAGGAGCTTCAGTAGAAGGCTGTACACAAGGTGACTCAAACACAGAGCCATCCAGCCCAGGGTGCATCTCATGTAGTTGAAACAGAAGGGAATTTTAAAGCCTCATGTGCATCTCAGTGAAAACAATATTTTAAAAGCTTCAGACATTTTCCTAATCGGTACCATTTAAAATTACTTCCATTTATAGCCAGCAAATTACTTTTTTAATTCACATGCTTCTCTAGAAGGACAACTTGATATTTCCCAGATGTTTAGGTTATTTGAAGATATGACTGTTAGGGCTTGAAGGTAAGTGATAGAACTTGGATCTCTCTGAACCAAATTAAACTGGAGGTTTTTATCTTAAAATAATTTATTTATTTGAGAGGTTTAATTTATGTATTTTGAAGCTACACAGTTGGGTTTCTTAGCTGCCACAGCAGACCCAGAAACTCCTAAAGCATATTCAGCATGTTCCTTTCAAACCACATTCTATCAGTGATGTCTCCTGTAAGAAATTAGATGAGTCAAATTCCAGCTAGTTCCTCTGAATATATAGCAACTGCCAACAACAAGTTGGAATTCCTGTTTGGTTTTGTTGGTGTGTTTGGTTTTTTTCTCCTGTGCCAGCAATTCCAAGGAATTATGATGTGAAATCTGTAATAAAAGAGCAGTTTAGTCCCATCATGAAGGTCTTCTGTTAATCCCACTGAGGCCGCCTTGGCCTGCTTTGTTCACTCTGACAGACTGAATGCTTGTCAAGAAAATTGAGGATCTTGAATGATTCATAGTCGTCTTCTAGCCTGGCATGATGTACACAGGGTCGTGTGATCTCCACAGCAGCTAAGAAAAATGCTATTAATTCTCTAAGGCAGGAAAGCTTTTGATCTGTGGGTCATAATTGAAGTCAGCCTGCTCGCCACTGAAGAGCATGGTCAACACTGGAAATGTTCTGGACTTTTTTCACCTAGAAAAAGCAGGCTGAAAAACAGGCTCCAAAAGGTGTGCAGCACTCCTGACGTTGCAGGCAGAAGCTCTTTCTATGTTTTGTGGAAGATGGCTGTACTAGCAGAAGCTGGGGATAAAGGAGGAATGAGAGAAAGCAGAGATATTCCAGATAGAAAGCTTTGGATTCTTCTCAGGATTCTGTTTACTATTTTTTACTTTTAACAATTTAGCTACCTGATTTAGAGGAGATGGGCCATGAGAGGGTTTGAGTCAGCATTATTCCATGGAAGTAAATGGGACTGGTTTGGGGAGGGGAGATGTGTTGGGGGTTTTGTGCTTAGTTTTCTTGTTAGTCTTTTGAGGGTGTTTTTGTTAAAGCTTGGTATTCTGTTTTGTTTTTCCTAAAATTATATCTGACTTTTGAACTCAGGGGGCTGGGGGACAGTATAGTTCATTGTATTATGAAACAGAAGGTTCAGACTACAAAACTGGTAGTGAGTGCCTCTCTTATTATTGGACCACATGATCTGTAGCTTGTAGTTGTTTAGCAACTGGGGAGGTGTGGGGTGCAAATGATGGATATTCTCTCCTGGTGCAATGTGCTCTGCACTTGTAACACCAGTCTCATTCCAGATACCAAAACCTGCTGCTGACTGAGCGTTGAAGCACTTAGCATGTGTTTGCAGCATAGTTCACTCCCACAGCACATCACAACCTGTAACCATCACTAAGTCATTTTCATCACCCATCTTGGGCCATTTGTGACTTACATCGAGGCAGTGGGTGCTCAACTGGGATGTGTGCAGCATATGTCAGCCTGATAACTGTGATACATTTTTTTTATCTAATTGCTTTTGTATACATCTTAATGAACAAGATGATTCTCTCCTTTGAGTTCGTTTCTATAATGTTTTCTTTTACTTTCTTTAGTAGTACTTGCTCATGCAGGTGGTCCTGTTGAAGCAAGATGCCTGAGCAAGTGGGTGGTATGCTTTTAAAGTATTGCAGATGAGCTGTTTTGAACATGTAGGGTAATCTAGCCCTCAAATCTTTTCAGCACAAGAATTTCCAATGCAATGATTTTACTATTATTAAAAGTAGTTTTCTTCCTAAGGATTCTTCATGGTCCTTCCTACATCACCTTTTTTTTTTTTACATAAGTCAGTAGCTTGCTTTTTGTCATATTTTGTTACATATTATGTAAAGAAAGAAGATAGTAGCATTTATTTTAATGGTGTTAATCGCATTAAAAGATGAATGGGTTATTGTTATGTGTACAGGATCTAAATTCTAAACAGAAACTGTGCCTTTACAGAAAGGGTAGCTGTGTTCCAGCATTTATGTACCATAGATAAAAGCAAATTAGGCAATCCTTCTGAATTTTTGTGTGAGGGTTTTGGGGGTTTTTCCCTATTGTCATAACTTTCCGTACGCCCACATTTTGAGATAACATTAGCCTTCTGTGCTGCATCGTGTTATAACCTCTGTTGTAAACATGATACAGTCCTTACCTACTCCATGAACTTTATAAGTACATGTGGTTAGATTTTCTTTTTCACCACCCCATCTGAGTCTTATTCAGATCATTTACTCTCACTTTTTAACATTCATTTTGCATCGCATTAAGAATAGAACATGTTTTATGTTCTGAAATTTCTAACATAATGAATGAAATAAAGGTTGCTAAGATACTCCCCATGAATATACAATACTATAATTAAAAGGTAGTTATTTCAGGGATTGTGTTTGCTTACTAAAACATTAGCTTCACTTTTTTGAATAAGTGACTCATACAGTGCTCCTGTGGAGGAATTACTGTCATTCCTTAGTGAATCTTTATCTCATGATATGAAAAGTAATGTTTTCATAATTCCATTACAAAATTGTTTTGTTTTATTTTATCGTATCTAGAACCTCTGCCTGTTACTGTATTTTATCTGCAGCTGGAGTTTAACTTTCACCTTTATTATTATTAAAAAGATAAGCTAGCTTCTTCGTTATCTTAAAAATTATTAACTTGTAGTACTCCAGATGCATCTATAATAAAAACAAATGGGAAAAGCAATATGTCAGAAAGTAATCTAAAAGGAAGAGACAAACAAAGAGCAACTGTTGGTGTAGGCATTGTAGCTATCCTCCCACTCGCAGCCTACATCTAGTCAGTCCTCTGTCTTTGCTTTTTTTGAAGTCTCATTATTTCAGCAAATGTAAGATTTGAGGTGGGTTGGAGCATTTTGCAGAGCTCAGGCAATATTTTAAGTGCAAATTTCTAATACCTTTTTTAGGGTGGTGTTTGGTGGGTTTGGGGGTAGAGTATATAGCGGGATTGGTTTTCACTTCCTTTTTCTTTGTTTTTAAAAGATCTCGGTAGGCGTGAAATATTTCTTTTCTTAGTTTTATGTCCCACTTCTCTATTGGAGTAGACAGTAATTGTCTTTGGAACACACAGGCAAAGCAGAACACTTCCAAGTCATAATTAGTTCTGTTCTCTTCAGAAAATAAAAAACCTGAGTTTATACTAGGGCACCATCCTCTAAAAGGGACAGGTGAAATGCCAATTTCTGCTTCTGTTGTTTTATATGCACCTAATTTGCTGCAGCTGATTGTGTTCAGTGAAAGACACTTACAGGTCTCACCATCAAATTAAGTCAAAGTGATCTGGTGACAATTAAGCTGATTATTTCTTGTATGGGGATAGAGCTGAATTTTCATATTCCTTTGCAAAGGGTGCATCCCTTGAGAATGAGAAACGGGTATAGTGGTTTGTTACATTATTCATATATCCAGTCCTGTGTTCATGCCTAGCCAAAGCTTTAGTTCTGTAGAAGGTAAAACCCCAAGTCATCCCTAGAAGTTTATCAGACAGTCTCATGAACAGCCAGGAAATAACCTGAGAACTCTGAGATAACAGAGAAGCCAGAGTCATAAATCATTAACGAATGTCAGTCACATTCCAGGCACTGGGCTGCGGTAGTGGAAAGCTCGATTCAGATGTAATAAATTACAATATTTTCTGAGTTGTCCTTTCTCAAAAAAAGTCAGTCCTGTCTATGCATGGCATTTTATAGTTTTAATACCTTGTGGTTTCATTCTGTTGTTTGCAGTTCTGCTTTATAATGTTCCAGTATACATTCATATAAGGAAGATAACAATTACTGTAAAAATTTTTACTTTGTTGGGGTTTTTTCTGAAAACTTAAGTAAATCTTGTAATTTAAAACAGCTAATCAGAATCAAAAAATAAAAGATGTTTAAAACTAGAAGTTTCTGAGAAACTCGATTCCTGGCCTACTCCCACTTTCTTCTTTTTTTTTTATTTTTNATCCTCTAAAAGGGACAGGTGAAATGCCAATTTCTGCTTCTGTTGTTTTATATGCACCTAATTTGCTGCAGCTGATTGTGTTCAGTGAAAGACACTTACAGGTCTCACCATCAAATTAAGTCAAAGTGATCTGGTGACAATTAAGCTGATTATTTCTTGTATGGGGATAGAGCTGAATTTTCATATTCCTTTGCAAAGGGTGCATCCCTTGAGAATGAGAAACGGGTATAGTGGTTTGTTACATTATTCATATATCCAGTCCTGTGTTCATGCCTAGCCAAAGCTTTAGTTCTGTAGAAGGTAAAACCCCAAGTCATCCCTAGAAGTTTATCAGTCTCATGAACAGCCAGGAAATAACCTGAGAACTCTGAGATAACAGAGAAGCCAGAGTCATAAATCATTAACGAATGTCAGTCACATTCCAGGCACTGGGCTGCGGTAGTGGAAAGCTCGATTCAGATGTAATAAATTACAATATTTTCTGAGTTGTCCTTTCTCAAAAAAAGTCAGTCCTGTCTATGCATGGCATTTTATAGTTTTAATACCTTGTGGTTTCATTCTGTTGTTTGCAGTTCTGCTTTATAATGTTCCAGTATACATTCATATAAGGAAGATAACAATTACTGTAAAAATTTTTACTTTGTTGGGGTTTTTTCTGAAAACTTAAGTAAATCTTGTAATTTAAAACAGCTAATCAGAATCAAAAAATAAAAGATGTTTAAAACTAGAAGTTTCTGAGAAACTCGATTCCTGGCCTACTCCCACTTTCTTCTTTTTTTTTTATTTTTCTTTTTTTTTTTCGGGGTNTCTTTCTTCTTTTTTTTATATTTTTCTTTTTTTTTTCAGGGATTGTAGGATCTGGTAACAGTCAGAAAGTGATGTACTTTTTAAAAAGTCTCTCCTGCTGTAACTGATGACTGCTGTATGAGGGATTATTACTCAGGTGCTGTTCAGTGAATAGCTGTCTTGCCCAAGAGGAAATGGTTTAAGGAGGAGATTTTTGCAGTCTGCATTATCTTGTTTCTATGTGATTACTGGGGAGTATAAAATGGCTTTTTCTTCTGTTTTGGATGTTTCTTCTATTCAAGTTGAAATACTTGAACTGAGCTTTGAACTACTGTGTAGATGTCGTTAAAGAAACGTCTTTGGGGGTTTTAGAGCCTTCTGCCTACACTTCTGGTAAGGTGGTTAATTTGTAGGGCTTGGCTACCTGATACTGACATTTAGCACTCTTCACTGGGATTGTGTATTTCAGCAACACAAGGTTTGAACTCATAAAAGTTGAAGTCTTTGCTTAAAGCTGTTAGAACTAAGTGAATAGGTAATAATGTCAGTATTGTAATCAACTTGGAGGGGGGAGAGGGAGTTAGTGGGGTGGGAGGGAGCATTGAGATTGATTTCACAAGATGCAGCTCCTGATAAAATGCCCTTCTAGCACATTAAGGTTGCCATCTCTTTAACCACCAGTCATCGAAAAGGCAGCTGTACTGTCTGCAGTGATAACAGATCCCTTCATAAACGAGCGGAAAGACAAAAATCATTCAACTTGCTTCACTTAGATCCCTGTTGTAGAATGTGAGGTTTCTGTTTCCCTGTTGTGACTGTAGGCTTGAACTATCAGATTAGTCCAAGTTTCTGGTTTCCAAAGGCCTGAGTTTTCCAGATGCAAAATGTGCACAAACTAATAGTCTTAGCAATCTTACAATAGATAAAAACTAATTAAATTCTCTCTTTTGTCAACAATCTAAGTTTGTCCAGAAGTCTGAGGAGCTAAAACTCGAACTAACCTTCTGTCTGGGTGTACTCAAGTCCAGACTGAAGGAAGGGAATTTTTTTTAGAATTGCTGGAGTTAGGGCTAAACAGCAAAAATAAATACTCCCGCAAAAATTGGCAGCCGTATGAATTAGATGCTCCCAGCTCTCACTGAAGTACGTTTCCAATGGAGAACTGAGTCTTGTTCCTCAAAGAACTGCCAGTAGTCCCTAAGCAGATTTTAATTATAAACAGGTTATATGGGAAAAGACTGGAGCAAAAGCAAAACATTGTTGACTCGTGGTCCTGAAATTAAGAGTAAAAATGATGACCAAGAATATTGCTCAAAGCTGGCTGTCCCAGCATGTTCTCTTCTCGCTTTTGATGTGCCAGTTTTCCATTTAGCTGTCACTTTTACAGTTAACTATCTTAACAAACTCTGCTTGAGGCTAACCTTTAAGTCCATTCAGGAGCTTTAGGTAATATGTGAAAAGCTTTTCCACTTTCCTGTCTGTGAAAGCAGCACTGACTGAAGAGATGGGACTTCAGCACCTCTAAATAGCTTGGGACCTGGCATTTTAAAACTTCTTTTTAAAGAACATTCCTTCCTTTACTCTGCAGTAGCTGAGTCAAGTTGACTTCAGACAGAATGGAGAACCAGCTGGAGTCATTGCATGATGCTGTGTTTGGCTGGCACTAGGCTGGTTTGGGGAGGTGCTGGGTGCGTTGGCCACACCCCACTGATGTGCAGTTAGCATTGATTTTCACGATAGCAGGGGTTTGAGAGGCCGAGGTAGTACCTACAATGGATCTTTTCCTGTCTGGACACTATTAGACCTAAAAGGTAAATTTCCTCTGATAGAAGGCTGAATGACAGAGTCATAAATTAGCCTAGAAAAGAAAACCAAAGTGGGAGTCCACATAAGCACGCGTTCTGCACTGCTGTTACCTGACAGATGGCCATCTTTGCTGTCTTTTTAGAGCCTGGATATGTCTCAAACCATTAAATATGTACAAAAGGATGCCCTTAGATGTAGACATCATAGACTGACAGGCTTGATTTATATTTCTGTATAACCACTAACCAATAAAAGAATTGTGTACATGTATGTATGGGTGGGGAAAAAAATTATCTTTATAGAATTGAAATAAACAGAGATGCTCTTCCATTTTTAATACACTGTTATTTGACCATACCAGTTTGAATTCCTCCACAATGAAATGCTTAGATTTAAAAAAAAGAAAATATTTTTCATTTCTCCCTGTTGGTGTTTTCCACTTTTTATCTTTTGGGTGGGTATGAAAAGCACTTTTGTTACATATTTATAAATTCTAAAAAGTACATTCTTCTCTGTTTGATAGGGTTTTCTGATAGCATGCCTCTAAACTATTTTGATTTATTTTACGTAATAAAAAGGGAAAGGATAAAAAGTTCTCTTCTGTTTACTTTTCTCCAATTCATACTGCTTCCTGGAGATCACTTATTATTCTGTTTGGTACATGAAGTACCGAAGGGTAGGAGTTACAGCTCTGCCCCAAGGAACTTGTAATCTAATTAAAGCATATGAAACTGCATTCTCAGATCTCAGTGGAGCTGTTCCACCTTTTTTGACTGTATATTTGTGTGCAATCATCTGAGAACCCAAGTAACAAATCAGAAGGTGTAGTGGATTTGAAAATCAGCTACAGTTCTCCCCACAAACTACCATAACTGCTGTCAAAAGAATTCTCCTCCTGTTGAAAAGTCTGTGTTTGGGGTCACAGGAGGTCATACTCTCAAAAAGGATCTACATCCCGTGAGATAACAGCAGTAGTAAAAGCTTGCATTCCTTCCTTTAGGAGCCAATAAGGAATTAAAGAAAATCTAATAGTCTGCACAGACAATTTCCAGCAAGCTCAGATTATAAATAAGATTTTTACCAGAACAGCACTGTTGAAAAATTGATATTTTTGATGGATAGAGTAGGTTATTTAGGATGCTTGTGACTGTTTGGATTATCTGTGGGGCAGTAGAATTGGCATGAGCCCCAACCTGCTGAGAGTTACTGAACAGATTTTGTTTAAGCCTTGAAGTCCAGTTCTTTGTTGCACATTTTCACCAATGCCCTGTGTAAAGGCATCCTAGAGCATGACTTTCTTCTAGGCACAGCAGCAGTGAGGGAAATTACAATGATGAAATGCATCACAGTATGCAAAGAGAATTCAGGCATATCTGTGTTAAATGCATAAACATTGATCTAATTAAATTCGTTACATACATACTGCTGATTGGAATTCATACTGCTATGCTAACTTCATCAGTCTGCCAAAGTTTGAAACTGCAGCATCAAGTAGTTAATGAACAGATTCATGAGTAAACTCTAGAAAGTGCTTAGAATTAAGCCAAATCTGAGGAGCTTTGTACTTCTTTTGACATTTTTCCCCCTTTGGCTTTCATATTATGGAAGCCACATGAAATCAGCAAGGAGTCTTAAATTCCTTCTTTGAAGGTATTAGAAAATACTGCAGAACACTGTGCTTGCCTTTTTCTCAGAATGTATGGTATTTATTTTCTTAGAAAAATGAGAGTTGGATTTGGCATCTTTAGTCTATGCTGTAAATCATCATTACTAGGTAAAGTGTTTAGTCTCTTAATAGTACTACTCAAATCCCTGCTTCTCAAGGGAAAACTTATGAGAAGCTCTACAAATCTGATGGAATAGAATCAAAACAGGAGATTCAGGGAGTATAAGTCAAATAACATCCTGTTGGTATGCAAATAACAATGTTATTGACTTATTCTCAGTAAGCATTACAATCCTGAAAGCAGGACTTCTGGTGAAATGATACTTTGCATTTTCCATTTTTTCCTTCTCCTATTTCCCTCTGACAGATACTGTTTGAAATTCTGCTAACGTACTGTCTCTGTTTCATATTTTACAGGATTATGACTTGAGCCAGCTCCAGCAGCCTGACACTGTGGAACCAGATGCCATCAAACCTGTTGGAATCAGACGTCTTGATGAAAGGCCAATCCATGCAGAACCTCAGTATCCAGTCAGATCAGCTGCTCCTCATCCTGGTGACATTGGGGACTTCATTAATGAGGTAGAAGAGCAAAAAAGAGTTTCCTCCTAAGATCTGATAAGCTTTTATATTTTGTTTATTCTACTCCGCATGAGTAGCTGTTATGTTAGAACATAATAACTTTTTAAAACTTCCTTAGACAATTAAAATTGTCTTGCTAGACAGAACTAAATATGTTCTTTTAAAATGCAGACAAATTCAATTAACTCATTCAAACAGAAACGGAAGATATATCAATTAACTTCTGTGCATTCGTATTAATTACATTCATAATATGTTATCAGCTGCAACCACAATATCTCCAAGCAGGATTATGCAATGGGTTCCAAGTAATAAACAGACTAACAAAATTGTAGTGTAGCCTAAATTCATTTATTAATTCACAGTAATTTAATAATGGAAGAAGTTCATTTTCATTCTCCTCATACATTACCCTTTGAATCCAGATAATAGTGGAAATTCAGTACCTTCAATAAGACCAAAAGAATTCCATCAAATACGATTAGTGAGCAGGGCAGCTAAATTAAATGTTGTGTAAGTACTTTTAATACTTGTCTTGTCATAGAGCTTTCAAAGATTTTGCATTATCTTTGATTCTTCAATCTAATAAATGTAATTGAGATTCAAACTATACCAGAGTACTGGTAGTTTGGAAAGAAATGATCCCCATTATTCTATCACTGGTCAGTCTTAAATCATTGGTGTTATGGTACATACGATAGAATGTGTTTCTTGTGCTTGCAGGTTGTAGAAAAAAGAAACCTAACCCAGAATTTACTACTATTTTTCCTTTATTTTGTACATGAATTGTGGTAGTTAATGATTTTCTCTGATTTTCTCACCTCTGTTCAGCTAGAGCTGGACACATATTGCAGAGTATTGCAGAACCGTTTCTGCAAACATGTCTGTTCTTGTTTGCCTTGAAGAAAAGTCAGGCTAATACACTAAAGGCTTTTGTGTTTGAAAGCTGCAGAAAATTGAATTTGCCCCTTTTAAGATATATGGTGATACATCCATCAAAGAACTTAGAGGGGGATTGACTAGCAGGAAATGTACAAGTATTCTTGTAAGACATTGTGTTTTAAGAGACTCTGGTTTTTGTATGCCATGCACTTCTAAATATTACAGTTATAATTGGCTTCTGGAACATAGTGGAGACACAGGACAATAAAAGCCCCACATTGTTGACTAAGGCAGTGTACACACAAGAACTTCCTCGTGCTTCCAGACAATCAGAGATTCCCATCCTGTTGTCACACAGCTGTGACCAGACAGTGCCCACCTGGCAGGCAGTTGTGAAGAACCCTGTTTTCACTTGTTCTCAAAGCAGCTGGGAAGCTCTGTTATGGAGCAAGGACAGGGAAAGGGTGTGATTCTGCTGGAAAGCCAGAAAGGGGCCAGAGGTTGTCCGGCCTCCCAACAACTTTTAAATTACTTACCAAGCTGTTCTTGCAATATTATGTTTTACTAGGTTATCATTCTTGAAGATGATAGCATCAGTTGTGTACACATGGAGCTGAAGAAACAGTACTTGCTATCTTGATTTAACATTTTAAGTATGTTTATATTGCAGTACAGACAAGCATGGAGTCTTTTTCTTCCTGCTGTCTATTGTATTATGTCAGTACCTCCCTTTATGCTTCCCCTTGCCATCCACCAAAAAAGAAAGCTTCTCCCAGCTATTCATACACAGTAAAATAATGTCATTAGTGTCATTGATTAAGTTAATATATGGAAATATATATGAAGTTAAAGAAAATACAGTAATTTTCTTGTCTGCAAGTTAGCTCAGGATTAATTATATCCTCTGATTGAAATGAACTTTGTGAGATAGTTTCTGTGTTTTAAGCATTATATATTTAGCTTGTCTTCTTGATAAGGTATTTTTTCCTTAGGATTTCACAGCAATGTATTGTTTTACTGTGGGGCTTTCCACCTAACCCTCTCTCTAGCAGACAGTAGCCACCCAAAGATTGTCCATGCTCTGTTTTCCCAGAAGTCTGAGCAAAACGGGCATTTTATTTCTCTAAAATAGTGTCATCTTAATTTGTGTTTTATGTAAAAAATTTCCCATGACAAATGTGATTCTAAAATGTCTACTGGCTGTGGGGGGAAATGGGTCTTTCATAGTAGTATTGATTGTTACTTTGAAATTTCAAAATTATTAGTGTTTAGAGCATAAATGTTCAAGCTGCACAGGTTTTCAGACTCTCCAGAAAATTGCACCTGCAGTCCTGGTATGATTAAAACCAAGAAACTTGGTAAGTTTCTCTCAGTTTTACTTGAGATAAATTCAAGAAATATCTTAAGTAAAGCCTGTACCAGACATTTCTTAAGGCAGTTCCTACAGAAGATAAGCTGAGCTGTGGAAACAACATAGCAAGATAAGAAAGAGCAAAGTTCATATCTCTCTGCATCCAACTTCAATATTATTAGACATAATTCTTCCCTTGGGCATCTCTAGCCCAAGCCACCCACAAAACTCGCCCAGTCCCTCCCTGAGCAGGGAGAGGCTGCCTTTGAATTGTCAGTACTTCAGTAGCAAGGTCTGTGTTACCCCCTTGGTTTGAAAAGATGCAGCACTTTAGGAGATCAGTCTGGTCTTTTGGAGGACTAGACTCTATTCCAGGAGATGCTGGTCAGTATGATCTTCTGGGATGATGGTCTACATGCAAGAATTAATTTAGTCTGTTGAATGTTCACCAGCACCTCAGACACACAGACAGCATTGTTCAGATTAGCTTCTGAATTGCTGCAGCTTTTGACAAAAAATAATTGTAAGTCATTGATTTCAGGTACTGGAGAGTTTAGCTCCCATAGCAATGCAAGCATGGGGGTTTTCTCCTTGTTATCATTACAGAGTTGTAGAAACAAAAGCAAAAAAGACCTAGTGGGTCATTTAGGTCATCCCTTGTATTAAATCTGTTTAACTCCTAAGTAAGAGTATTTTGCAGTGTTCTAGTGATTTCTCAGTTGAAAAACAAGTTAGAATTATGATAAAAAGTCATGCATTTTTATAACACAAAGTTGAGATAACATGTAAAGAGCTGTGAACTGTCTAAAATAGGAAGGTTCCAGAGGTGTCTGATAGTCAAAATATGTTTTGCAAGCTTAAGCAAAACGACCTCAGGGACTTTCTTGTTTTGTCTGTTTCAATGGATAGATGAATCTCTAATTTAAGAGGGGAAGGGAAAAACCTCCTTTTCTTCCAGTCCAGTGTACAAACAAGTCAGTGAAATAAGTCATGTGTTATTAAGAATCCTCTGTAGACCTTGTTTTCCATTTTGAGCCTTTTAAAGCCTAACCTGCAGAGTGTGGAGCATAATTAACATTTAGACTAGTCAGGATTTGCAGGACAGTATAAATTAGACCTGTTGGAAGTAGCTTTGTTAATCGTGTTTTCAAGACGTGCCTATATTGTCCCTAGAAATCTCAAGCAAGTTATATTGTGGTGGAGAGTTTGTGGCTAAGAATATATTTATAATCAATAGAGGACACAGCCTGAGGTAAACTAAATTTAAATTGCAAACTAAAGGTCTCACCCCAAAGAGACATAGAGGACCCCTCAATTCATTCTTAGTAAATGGTTATTGATACACCTCCATGCAGAATGGAGTCTCTCAATGGTTTCTGTTTCCTCTTGTCAAGTCAAAAAATGGTTCCAGATATAAACCAATATTTTTTTGTATTTCTCTGAAAGTCTCTGTTCTTCCTTTCCTTCTCATCAAAAGTCTGCTGAATCTGATTAAGCAATAGGATTAATGAAAATAGAAGCATTTGATTTTGTAATGTTCATTGTTAGTTCAAGATCTGAGGGTGTTAGTTTCCTTTAATTTGAGAGAAATGGAGAATGCTACCTGTACTAAGGCAAGTATAAATTAAGGTTACTGTTGTTCCTCAGCCAAGGTGCTTCAGTTTGTCCAGTTCTGCCCCTTACCTCCTCCTTAGTGAAAGCTCTACTACGTATGAGGAAGAGCAAAAAAGTGAGTCTCTCCAAGGTCTCAAGCTGGCCTTTCTATTGCTGTGCGATTCTGTGACTGCTTGTTGTGCACTGGTGGTGTAGCACATGCAAGGAAATGTGACAATTCACTGTCCCAGCAGGTTCCCCTGCTCTGGAGGATGTGCCTTGGAAATTGTGCTGTTAAATGAGCTTCTGACTCTAATAAAAACTTTGGGTTTTCAGATCGGGAAACTGTAAACCAAGTAACTGTAACTGCTCTGCTGCTCTGAGGTTCTTGAACACATCTGGTGAAAACTGAGATCTCTTTCCAGAGGCGACTGACAACGCCTTGGCAGCAAAATCGGTAGAAGCCTCTCCTGGCAGCCATTTGTTGCCTTTTCAGTTGTGCAGATGCAGCAGGCTGTTGTATCCACACCGCCTCTGCCCTCTGAAAGGGACAGCATAACAAACATAGGAAGGTGGCAATGCTGAAACCAAAGGGAGCTTCCCAAGCTGATATCACTGCCGGGGCTGTCTGACGTGCTGTGGAACCCAGCAGCAAAGCGCAGCGGTATGCTGGGTGTGCTCAAAGAATCAGCTTAGCAGGGAAAAAGAGAAAACATTGTACTATTGCTTTCTCCTTTTAGTGTGTAACTTGTGACACAAGTATAGCAGAAATCTTGGTTGTCATATACTAAGTTCAGTCATTACACTGTGAACCTGAAGATAGGTGCAAATGTCAGTGTAGCTTGCGCTGCGCGGTTGAATCAATACCTCCCAAACATGACCTGTAGCTACGTTCTCTGAATGAAATGGATTACACCGCCAGCACAGCCTTTGAGAAAGTGAATTTGTTAGTGAGATCCTATCTTATAAGTCAGTAACTCAAAACCAGTTTCCTTTTTTTGAAATGCTATCATGATAGCAGCAGCAAATTGAAAAAAAATTACAACTTTCCCTTTGGAAAAACAGATGGAAAGAGGCTGTCTTCTGCCCTGTCATGGATGACTGATAGGTATCAGAATTTCTGCAGAGATGTAGGAAAATATTTTATTCACTGATTTTTTAAATAAATTGATACCCCATGGTTGACTGGCTATTGGTAGGCAGAACTGCAGGGAAATAACGTTTCCTCTCCAAACCGACTTTCTAAATGACTTTCACACATGGATACCTGGCATTCGTACCTCAGCACTCCTTGAACTCAGCTGGTATTTATTCTCCTTCCCTGTCACCTGGTTCCAAACACATGGGTGTCTGTCACCCCAAGCAGGCGTAAGGAAAGATTTGAATACCATAAGGCCATTTACTGCCTAAGAAGTTGCCTTCGTGCTTCAGCAGCAGAAAGTAAGAGAAAGCCTTAGAACTTCCCCCTTGGAAGATGGATAAGGGATGTCTTCCAATACTTGCTTTGCCTTTTCCAGATTTCACATCTTTTGTGCTTATTATGGCCATCAGGTTGGAAAATGCCAAAGAGAGATAACAAGCATCACCAATTATTCTTATCTCATAATTCAAAATTGCACGTTTAATGCATGCTATTAATAACCTGCTTGATGTTGTACCACATGAATTGATAATTTCAAGGCCAAAATTTGTTCTTGATTAGAGGTCATTAGCTTGATAAACGTGCTGGGCTTTTCCACCACTGGATTGAAAATTATTTTAGGTACATTTTGCATAATCCTGAATTATTTTAGATAGGTAATAAAGAACCAGGATTCATTTCTACCTTATCATTTCCAGACAGTTTAATTAATGGGTTTAATATGTATATACTCCATAATACCTACTTGTAGAAGAAAAATCAGCATCTGTTTCCATTTTGTCATATTTGGTCAAAACACAATTGATAGTAAAATATACTTTTCTAAAACCAGAATATGTTAAATAATTTGAAGGAGGCACACTCTTCCCTTCAAATAAGTGAGACTGTAATAAACCCATTCTTTAAATAAATAAACATTAAAAATTAAAAGTAAAACCAGCACAAATATCACTGGTGAAAATTAATAGTGAGCAGTTTAAAATCTTAGCGCAGCCTTACAGGGTTCTGGAAGATCCATTATCCCTTGTCAGTGGCTGCCAGAGTGGAAGATCTTGTAAAAGCATTGCTAACACCATGGAAGAAACTGCGAGGTTGAAAAAATACAAATCATAAGAGGCTTTTTGACTTCAGGCTTCAGCCTTTTATATTCACCTTGTAAATCTTCCCCAGATAAGCAGAGAGAAATTGTCTCATATTCTAAAATTAGTTACTCATGTAACTGGTTAGGTTTGGACTTATGTAAGAAAACATGGAATGAAGAGGCTTTTCTCTGGAAGAAGTGTGGTTCTGTCCTGGCTTTTCCTCTTCAGTTTCCCAGCATTTCCTCCAGTTCAATTTGTGTTCGTTTTAATTTGGGCTATTCAGCTCTATAGACTGAAAATCTACAATTGCTGAATTCCCACTATTTGTGTGTTGATAGCTTCAGTGCTTTGAAATGAGGAAAGAAAAACTGTCATCATCTTGTATTCAGCTTTGATGTCACTGAGTGTTTTTTTCTGAAGAGCAGGTGGATCTCATGGGTGGATGTGGCAAAACATAAAAGGCTTAAGACAACATACCATATATTTTTCTCACAGCAGCTTACAGAACTAAATATGGATTTTGGCACATGCAGATGGACTGCAGGCCAGAAAAGTCAGTGGATATGCTACTGGCCATGTGAGATGGCTGTTAAAGTGAATCTTTGCAAACATGCTTATTTCTCCTTCCTCATCTGCCTGACCATTCCCACATTGGCCGTGGGGCAGGTTGTGAGCTGTATATATTTGAAAGTGTTTATTTACTAACTTCTGTCCCAGTGCCATGAATCTCTCTTAAGGTTTTGTTAGGGCTGTAATTGCAACTACATTCAAAATGTCCAGTGCTGCAGTGCTGGAAACCTGGCCATTCTAAAAGGAGTTACAAAAATGTCAATCCTGTTTTGCTCTGAATGGCAGCAGAGGAAGAACTTTGTTTTCTCAAGTGGTGCTTGATAGATAACTGCGCTGCAAATATTCCGGATATGCTTTTGTCTCGCTCTCAGATACAGAACTTTATCTTCTTTTCTCCCTCTCCTTTCAGGGACTTAAAGCAGCCGACAATGACCCTACAGCCCCACCTTATGACTCCCTCTTAGTCTTTGACTATGAAGGAAGCGGCTCCACTGCTGGATCCTTGAGCTCTCTTAACTCCTCAAGTAGTGGTGGTGAGCAAGACTATGACTACCTAAATGACTGGGGCCCACGCTTCAAGAAACTTGCTGATATGTACGGTGGAGGTGATGACTGAACTTCAAAGTGAACTTTGGTTTTGGACAAGTACAAACATTTCAACTGATATTCCCCAAAAGCATACAGAAGCTAGGCTTTAACTTTGTAGTCTACTAGCACAAGTGCTTGCTGAAGGCTTTGGCTTAGGCTGCAAACCAATTTGGGCTCCGTGGAATATCAGTGATCCAATGCTGTTTGGAAAAAAATATTGAGCTCAGTTACACTTGAATTTTACAGTACAGAAGCACTGGGATTTTATGTGCCTTTTTGTACCTTTTTCAGATCGGAATTAGTTTTATGTTTAAGGCTTTAATGGTACTGATTTAATAAATGATGCATTAAAGAGACAAAATATGTTGGGGTGGGGAGGAGTAAGGTGAAACACAATATACTTCAACATGCTTTTGTTACATCGCATTGCTTTTATTAAAATAAGGAGATTAAAAATAAACAAAAAAATCCTCATGGAACAATTTTATTATCTGGGAGAGAAGGCCATGAGGTGGAACAATGTACATTACTTCTAGTTTTAGATGTTAGGGGACTTTTTTCACTAAAATTCTAAAACTTATGCAGCTGGTTGCAAATAAAGGGAGTTTTCATATCACCAGTTTGTAGCAGAGTTGATTTTTTTTTTTTCTTATGCTAGAATGTTAGACACATTTTGGTCTTAATCCATGTACACCTTTTGGTTTTGGTTTTTGGTTTTTTTCTTTAATTTCTAGTATTTTTTTCCCACTTCACTGTAAAAAAATGGTATGTGTACATAATGTTTTATTGGCATAGTCTGTGGAGAAGTGCAGAAACTTCAGAACACGTGTATGTATTATTTGGACTATGGATTCAGGTTTTTGCATGTTTATATCTTTCGTTATGGATAAAGTATTTACAAAACAGGTTGCAAACAAGTGACATTGATTCAATTGTTGAACTGTAGTTAGAGTACTCAATATTTTTTTTATTTTTATTTTTATTATTTTTTTTTTGTTTGGGGAGGGAGAAAAGTTCTTAGCACAAAAAAGTTTTACATAATTTGTACCAAAAAAAAGGGGGGGAGGGGAGTTGGCCTGATACTGGTGGCACGAGAAAATATACAGTATGTTTTGGGGGTGGGGAGGGGAGGAGGGGAAGGAGCTTTCAAACTGGAGAGACTTCTGAGAACAGCTTTGCCTCTGTATTGTGTACCAGAATATGAATGATACACCTCTGACCCCAACGTTCTGAATAAAATGCTACTTTTGGATCTGGTGCTTGGTTTGGCATTTTTTTCTTCTACCTGGGCAGCGCTGACTACAGTAAATAAAAAGTACATCAAATGTTTGAGTTCTGTGAGAAGTTGTGTGTGCTTCTTTGGCATTTCACACTGCTGGACTGACAACAAGCTGCAAGTAGAAGAAAGCCTGGCCCACATTTGGAAGGCAAGTTCCCAGGTAAAAGCAAAGTGATCTGTGCTGGAGTTTCTGGGAATTGACAGTTTTCAGTTCCCCACCCATGGCTAGCTCTTTGGTTTAATGTGTGTTGTCTAAATAAGAACTTGCATCATTTGTGGCTCGTTTCTAGACTGACAGTTTAATGAGTGTGTGATTATGCTGCAGGTTGCATAAATAAAACAAATTGCACATTGTGGCTGTCCTCTGCCGCCTGGACTTTGTTGTGCTGAAGTGAAGACAAGCCCCTGCTAACCTGAGTGCACATCAAATCATGTCCTTCAAGGAGGTGCTTACGGTCACAGAACTCTATCAAAAAGCCCCATCAGAGATTTGTCATTACTAAACAGGTTTCTGACCTGGTACCATGATTTACTTGCAAACAAAGCAAGCATAGTAGGTACAGAGGTTCTGTCTTTGTTCTCTTGAAGCAATCTGCTCAGGTTTAAGGCCTACATTTACAGACATTAAGGACCTAATTGTGAACAGTATGAAGCTCAAACTCAGCAGAAACCCCACAGTTCTGCCATCGGTCAGGGAGGGCTCTGGGCTTGGCATAGCTGCCTTCTGTGCTGCATGGGCAGCAAGTCAATCTGGGGGGAAGGCTCTTCCCTGGTGCCACTTCAGTCCTTCCTCAGCACTCACACCATAATTGACATAATGTGACTGTGAGTTGAGGAGGTAAATCCCAAAATCTGAGTTGGGGAGCATTAAATGCTGCATGGGGGATATCTCCACTGGGCTTTTTATGGGCTTGTCTCCTTCCTTCCTCTTGCTCCTGATGAAAAGTAGCAATCCTCTCCGCTTGGGGAATACTATTTCAACCTCTCCACACCTGGCTATCATTTATATCATGCATTTGAAACTATAACTTAATGCTGTAATAAAGCCTTGATTTTTGAGTAATGTGTCAAAGTTATGAACAAGCACCTGTAAGCTATTTCCAAATTCAATTTGTAGTATAAGGAAAAAGGGATGTAGATCAGGATGTGAAAATGAAATCTGACCATGCAAAGTTAAGTAAGGAAAACTTTTTCATAAAGGGCAGGATTTCAACTGTAAGTGCATGTTAAATAAGCAAAAGACCACTTTTAGTACAAAAAATTAAGCAAAAATGTATTTTAAGCATAATCTATTACTTGGAACCAACAAACTAGAAATGCTAGATGAACTTTATTCATAGACTTTGAATGTTAAAAGACACACTGGGGGAGAGGTCTATGAAAGATTTCCTGTTTGGGCTATAGCACATTTTTTTGTTAAAAATGGACAGAGGTCATCTTTTATAAGCATTTGGCTGTTCGGCACAGCAGTAGGAGCTTTATCTTGATCAGAAAAGGTTCCAGCTCTACAGCTCCTTTGAAATTGTAGCAACAGTTCTCTGACCTGGTGATAGATCAGCATTAGGTCTGCTGAACAGAACAAAAGGCAAATCATTTTTATGCATCTCAGATGCTTATAGAAGAAGAAAAAATACATTTGAACTGATCATCTTTCATCAAATTTCAGGTTCATTCTTATTCTAGAAATGTGCAACCAGGTTTTGTACCCCTGGTCCTGCCTCAATCCCCGTCGGAGGGCTGCACTGAGAGGAAGACAGCCAAACTTCGGGCCCTTTCAGTATTTTTGAAAATTGGAAGTTTTGGCAGCCTAATTTGTAAATGGCATTTGGTAGCAGCATGTGTAATCTCCGCTTTGTGGACACCGTATCCAAGGGAATTCACTGTCAGGAAATGAGGCTTTGGCACCTTTGACCTTTCAGCCTTTCTGCAGTTTGTGTTTTCCTCCAATGATAGCCTTTCACAGCCTGTATCCTCAGCTTCAGGGCTAATGATGGTGGGGAAGGGTGGTTTCAGGGAATTAGCATCTGAAAGGGATACCAGTGGCCTTATGTGTGGATGGCTCTACCTTACTGCATTTTCTCTGGGATTGCCAAATGTTGATGAATGTATGCTAATACTCGCCCCATAAAAATCTAAATGTGCTCACCATGCTCCCTCCAGGTAGCTGAACTCCCTAGTGGTTCTTTTGGTGCCAAAGTAGCAAAGTGTCTAAAAGCCACATGAGACCTGCTCCTTGGGACTTCTCTTTCTTGGCATGCAGTATTATTTTGGACCAGAATCCCTACCCAGGAGCACTTAGATCTGTTCTGCCATGGTCCCATTCACCTTAACACCCAAGGGAAAATCTCTTCTGACAGGTGATGGGACACAGAATCCACAAAAGGCTCTCTCAAACCTTTCTGTAGTTGTCTCATGCAAGCCACTGCTGGTTTCTTAACAAAACTACTCCATCCTTCCTGAGGAACCTTCCTGCTAGCCACAGTAGCATGATTTTGGCAGATTTACCTTTCTGGTTCAGGAATGTGAGAGCAAAGTTCCTGCTTTTACCTCAGTCAGTATTTATTATTCAAATAATCAGAAAAGTCACTCGAATGCTTAAATACCTAATCCACCATGGATATTTTATACACAATTTTCAGCCAGGGATGATCTGGATTTGTATGGTGTCCTTATTTTTTTCTTTTTTATTTGCTTAAATAAACTTTAATGTTTAGTCTTTCTCTAGACGAGGATCTTTCCTAGGAATTTCTTTAAACCATGGGATAATTTCCCTTTACTTGATATATGTCACAGGAATAATGAAAATCTTTCCCTTTAGCAACAAAGCCCAGCTGGGAAATAGAAGTGGGGAAGAAAGGCTAAAGAAAAGAGGCTGAGTGTTCCCCACAGGGACCCAAGCTGCCTTCCATCACACAGACAGGGAAAGAGCATCTCATCTGTTAGGGACTCTTTGATCAATTAATGCAAGACCCTGTCCAGCCAACCTTCTGCTCTGTAGTGGCCAAACAGCTTTTCTGGGTGTAACAGAGACCTCGGAGATGCTGCTTCTCTGGGGTTCCCGGTGTCAGTGCTGCTGCCTGTCCTGCTGGGTTACATTCCAGCACTGAGCTTTCCCAGTTTTCCTCCTCTGTTTACCTGGGTAGTTGAACAGTGCCAAATGTCACACCAGGCTTTATGTAATCTTCTGTTCAAAGCCTCAAAGAAGCAAGGTCTTAAGTCTTATTTTGGTTTGGTTGTTTTGCTGCAGGCTGGAGGACATACTCTCCACACAGCAATAGCTGGGAAGGCTTGTCTTCCTTTTCAAAGTTCAATGTCCTGAACAATATTTTATCCTCTAAACCTCAGTGGGTCTCTAGGACATCTAAAAATGAAGCAATTGCTAGTGATACAGTAGGTACTTATAATCAGATTTCACATTTATGTGCTCTCTTGACTTTTCTGTCACAGAGGGGCATGTCCTGTGGTGACAATGTGACATTGTAACCCTGCCCAGAGAGCTTTTTGGGAAAGATCAGTCAGGGTGAGGTGGTGGCCATGCTCTCTGAGCTGCTCTCCTGTAGCTGAGAGAATGCATTTCTGTGTGTGTCACTGTTGCCTCTCAGAAGATTTCAGCACAGTTGCAGATCTCTTGCTGCTCCTCTCTGAGTACACAAAAGCTGCCCATGTAGGACCCCTGGAATGTACCCACACATCTCATCTCCTGTATGCCTTGCCACCTTTACAATCATTTACTCCCTCAATGAGATGGTCATTATTTTCTGTTTGCTTCCATCTTTATTCTTCTTCTCCCACCTTGTGAGAAACTGTGTCAGAAAATACCTGGCACCATTTGTCTCTTAACAAAGGGAATGCTCTCTGGTTTATGAACTATTCTTGTTACTTGCTGCATTTTCTACCTAATATATAGTTTTTAAATCCTTCTGCCTTGCATAAACAAATTCTACTTTCTTAGTTCTCTTGGAAAGACTGAGAAAATGTTTCCACTTTTGTTTCTGTTTCCACTTCACCATTTTTAGTTTTTCTAACCATCTCTTGCTGATGTTTTCAGATGTTTGATCAATATCCTGTAACAAAACTAAGTGATCAACCTCTTCTTTGAATTTGCTGTTTTTTTCCTCTTAATGGAGAACATTCTTGTAGACTTCCTATTTTCCTGTGTTGCACCCAGGAAAAAAAGTTAGATTTTTCACTGTTCGCAACAGATTTTATTTATTACTATTTCTTAAAATATATTCATTTTGAGAGGCACTTTTAATTTTTTTTTTAAGCACTAATGCATTTGTAAACCTCATGGTGGCACACATTTATGTAATTTCATGAAACCACCTTCAGGTGGTTCACTCCCTCCCAAAGAGCCTCAATACTGATTCTGAAAGAAACATATTTTGCTCTGGGTATGAATAATGAATAGTAGCATTGTGCAAATTAGTTTTATACTCCTGCTTCTGAAGATAAAAATTTTTTTGATATGGTATGGGTATATACAGACAGACAGATCCACGGGCCCACCCATTCTGGGTTCCAAATTACAGAAGTTTTATTATTACTTACATTTGTTATCTGCAGTATTGCAGAGTGAGCTTATAAAAACCCAGCTGTCTCTGTGCGCCATAAATCAAAAGTAATGGCCAGATAATCAAAATTATGTTCCAATTCTAGAACATTCATTACTGGTGGCATTGTGTAAAGCAGTTATAAAAACAAGCAGTGTGCTGGGATGATTAGAGGGAATTACACTAAAAATGTGGAATCATTATTGGTATGTTTTGACTTGAAGTTAACAAAGAGCAGTTTGCTCAGCAAGGTTATTTCAAGATAAACTGAGAAATAAACAAAAATGTATCTTTTAGCCTGACCTAGTCAGGAAGCAATATTCAGAGCCCTATCTTTCTGAGTACTGATTTTTCCTCATTTGGGCAAAATGAAAGCAAACAAGAAAAATTACCAAAAATAGTCAACCCAACCCTTAAAAACCCCTCATGGAATGGGAGAGGCAGCTTCAAAGACCTGCTCTGCTGACATGTTTCGTAACAAAGAATTCCGGGCTATCGCCAAGTTTTTTGATCTTCCCATTTTTTTTTATGTGTGGCAGGAATCTACACTGACTAGAGACGAAATAATCTGATTGCAGAATGTCTAAATCCAAGCTCTAACTTAGTTACTTTGGTGTTTCCTGCTGTTCCTTCTCGGTATGACTAATTAAATACTTGCTATACCTAAGAAAAGTCTTTAATGCCTGAACTACAGTTTTGGATGTAAAAAAGCCCCAGCCCATGCTCAGGAGCTATGCCTTGGTGTTTTGTATGCTGCTTGAATGCCATTGTTTTGAAACAAATGAGTTTTTCCAGGAAAATATCTTGGAAAGCTCTAGATTTTGTCACAAAGGAAACAGTTCGAAAATCCTTTGCATTTATTCACAAAATAAATTGTTTTCTGGACATTCCCACTCGGCCTTCAGCTCTTTGAAGGCAAGACTGGAATGGCAATAAGGTTTTCATATGGGTTGATGACCACAAGGAGAAGTTTTGAGCACTAGCCTTCAGGCTTGTCCTTCAGAGGTTGGAAAGCAATCCTTTCTGCTGAATAGCAGTCCATCAGGTCAAGTTCTCATGAAAAATGTTTCCCCTTTGAAATTGAGTGGTGTCAACATATATATACTGGAGCAGAGCATTACAGAACATAACTGAGGGGCAGAACACAGCCCTTCCACAGTGGGTTCAGACCCAAAGCCCCTGAGTCAACCGAGATGCTCCCACTGGGGATGCCCCCCAGGCATTCAGCTCAGGGAAACATTTACATCTGTATTATTCCTGCAGCCATATATGGTAGCATTTGGAGCTAAACAACATTGAATCACCAGTAATATATGCATGAATACATTTTTTTCAGAAAATAGAGACTGACATAACAATTCCAAGTTGTTATTGTCAGTTGACTTCCTTTTGAAAAATGTCTTTTAATAACTTCATATTTTTTAACAATTCACTGTTTTCACTAAGGTGCTATGTTTGCTGAACTTTGGACCATGTTGTGATGACAGGTGACCCTGTTTAAATGAGCTTTTACAGAAATCTGTTTCAGAATGAGTATTTGAAAGAGAATTTTGATGGCAATTTTGTTGGCTGATGGTCTCAAAGACCACTAGACAGAATTTTAGTAGCTGCCACAGGAATATCAGATCAGCTGCCATTCTAGAGGAGAGGAAAAAGATGATGCCATGAAATTGGATTTTAACACTGCTCCACTCATACATACTGTAGCAAAAAGTATGAAGTGAAGTACTGGTCGTGAGCTAGGTCCTGTATAAGTATTTATTGTAGGTCTGTGCTCCACCTGCACAGTAATGATGATTTTACAAGGATACAATTCATATTCAGTCTCAACCTATCAGGCTTCTCTGAAGATCACCACAAGGTTATTTGTCCTTTTAGCTCACATGAGTATGTTGTGCATCAGCATGTTTGTGGCTCTTATTGCAGGGCAGATTTTCTCTACTACTTGAAAATCCTTAGTGAGTCTTAAGTGTAAACTTTTGTTAGTTGAATAAAACACTGTGGGGGATCCCCCACAAAGAGAAAATGTTTGTGAATGTCCATTTGACAAAGCTTATAATGAAATAAGGGTAGAAAGGGCAGATTACAATAGCACCCCATCAACAAGACTATATAAATTTGCCCATTGCAGACAACTGTAGAAGTGTTTCATAGCAGCATCTTCTTATTGTGTCCTTTTTATAATTCTAAAAAGACTAAAAATGGGTATAATTTTAGAACTAGAGTAGTAGGGATAGCATGAACACTTATTCTGTGATCTTGAAGATTTGGGACTCGTGACCCCCCTCAGTGAAAATAAAATTGCTAATGTCACCCCATCCCTGGCAGACAGCACCTCGCATTGATTTTATACATAATTCAGCACAATTGGCAGCCTTTTCAGGGCAAGCTGGAGACTGATATGTTATGGAGGCTAAATTGCTTCTCCCTTCTGGAACAGGGGGTCTCTTGAGATCATGATTTGTGTTTAGTGGTGTAAAGAGTTGGAACTGTGAGAAGTTGGACTATGTTATGGCTGTCAGGAAGAGTGGCATGGTAAAAAGAAGCCTCCACTGAATTCGGTATTGTCATAAGATATAAAAAAACCTCTTTCTCCCCTCCGTCTTCCCCCGAACTGTAGTAAAAGAAGTGAGAGTGCATTACCCACATTTAGTTTGCACATGCAGTACCAGATATATTCTCTGTGCAATCTGTCTGCAGCCCAGACATGATGGGACTAACCAGCAGAAAAGCTTATGGGAAACAGTGCAACATCCTTGCTGATGCTCTTCTGCTTTTGCCACCTGTCGAATTGCTCAGAGAAATGTGCAGCCTTGGGGTAAACCTGCGTATAAAACTGAAATTTATTCATTTTTTCTAACTATCTGTGTCTGAGTTTCTACAAGGGCTCCTGGATGTTTTTTATGGGATCTTTCCAGAGCAAGTGCACAAGCACTTCTCCATGAAATAGCTGCTAATCCCCATCCTCTTTTACACCACATTACAGGAACATTTTTATTAGCCCCAACCACTGTCCCAAGGTCTCCTTGTGNCTTTACACCACAGGAACATTTTTATTAGCCCCAACCACTGTCCCAAGGTCTCCTTGTACAGTGGCAGGGGCAGGCAAATGTGAAATAATAAGCCTAAGGATGCATGTTTTCACTCCATACTCTCTTAGACAAATCTTTTGGCTTCATGGAGCACCACCTTTGCCAAGCAGCTGGCGCACAGCTCTCATGGTGGCCACCCAGACTGTCCAGTCTCTGGCCACCATGCACCCTGTGCAGGGCCAAAACCAGAACAGAACACAGTTCTGTTCCTGAGCTGGATGTCCCCAGAATCCCCACTGTTAATTTCGAGTACTAGCAAAACCGTCTCTGCAGTTTAGGAACAGAAGTAGCAGGGACACATTGTTCTATCTTATTTTCCTTTTTTTGTTGTGTTTCTGTGAGTCACTGACGCTCACAGTCTATATTCGTTGATGGCATGCAAAATTCAGTGCATGTAAGAAACTACTCTTGCAGTGTAATCAGATAATTAGATGTTTTGTTGCTGTCTTGCACTGTTTAGTGTAAAGTACTTTGAATGACAATATGGCAGCTCCTTTCCAGCAAACTTTACAGGCTGCTTGTTGCAAACTGCGAGTTAACTTTAATTGGGTGTCCTGAGATTTGCTACTAGCAAGGTAATAACCTCAGCACAATAGCACGAAGCTGCATCTTTTCACTGTTGTCAGTGTTGTAAATAAAGGCTAATTTTCCAACAGACTCGCTCTTTCTTCAGCAATCAGGTTTACCAAAAGAGGTAGAACCTTATTCCATAATTTCTGCAGACTGTAATATGCAAAGACATGAGCAACCCAAGTGGTGGTGTGAGTGAATGAGTATGTGGGGGTGGGGACCAACAAAGGAGAAATAGCAACATGAATTTTGAAATAGCAACATGAATTTTATTGAAAAAGCATTGAGTTGCTTGCCCTTTTATTTAGCCTTTATGATAGCAAATAGAAATGATTTGGCTTGACAGCCAGACTTAGAAATGTGGAGGTGAAAAAAAAGGCAGCCTAAAACCTCAGTGTAATTTTGAGTCAAATGAGGTTTGGACCAAACTCAATGCAATTTATTTTTATATACTGTCCTCCATGCAGAGTATTACAAAGCAGTTTACAGGGAGAGTTAATCATCAGAAGCTAAAGGGAAAAGTAAGGTTTTAAAAGCCAAAAATTATTTGGTAGCAGGGAGGAATCATGTGGGCTTTTTATAGGAGTTCTGAGAGAAATGAGAAGAGTCCTATCTAGAGTGCTTTTTTTTTTCCTGGTTTTTGGTAGGCAAAGTCCTGTATTTAGTTGTGTCAGAAAACCACACATTCTTTTTAATGACATGACTTTTGGATGGCTCATCTTGTCAGAGAACCATGTCAGTGTCACCCAACCTGAGACCTGTTCCAGCTCTGCTCTGAAGAGTTGCCACATAGGCTACTTGCCATAAATAGGACACAATATTACTGGGACAGAGCTTCAAACCCTACAAGAACTTCTCCTTTTGGTTTTTTTTAATAAAACCTGATATCCTCAAAATATCATCAACTTTATCCATTTTGACATTGAATTTAAAAAATATTAAAACCGAATGCTAGTATTATGGATGTGAACACACACACCTACAAACATACCCACACATGTATTTAATACTTAATAATTTATCAATAAATTAATACTGTTTAGTATTTTGTATATTGGGGCAGATTTCCTTATCTCCTGCTTCAGTTTTGCGTAACTGCTAAAACCATTCAGGCTAAGTTAATTTACACTAGCTGAGAATTTTATTTATTATTTTATTTGTTTTATTTGCTTTGTGTTTACAAAAATATGTATCAATCAATTAATTAGTAGCTCTCAAGTGTGAAGTTTTAGTGATGCAGGATGTAGAAGGAACAACATATTAACCACATGTAGCCCCAAAATTATGGGTACTCTAGGAGTCACTATTTCCTAGCTGACTTTCTGTCCAGATTCTCATGGGCACCCCAATACACAAAGCACTTTCCAGACCTTCAAAATACCTCAGGCAAAACAGAATTTTCATCTGCTGAGTCTTCTTCTTTATCTGAGAATGTCCTTCTTTTAAAGACCATAATAATTCCTACTGTTCTCTATGTTATGTTCACTGATTGCTCTTTGTCTTACACTGACAGCTCAGCCTGGAACATACCTCAGAAAACAAGAGGAAAACAGGTGTGAGTACTTTTGGTTTGGTTTGGCTTGGTTGGCTTGAAATTTTAATCAAGCCGAATATTTGTTCCTGGTCAAATTCTCCAAATTCTACCAACGTTTGTATGTAGAAAGTGGCCTGTCAAAGGATTTGATGTATGAGTGTCAGCTTGGTGGGGAGACAGGGTCCTACCTAAGCCTGGAAGTTGCTCGGACACTTTTCAGGCAGGAAACGGAGGCGTGAAATAGTCAGGATCAATTACAGCCCCACTGTAAATAGAGAAAAGGAAAGGGAAGAAGTGTAAACTACACACAATGATGGGCATACAGCAAGGCAGGGTACTGCCTCTCAAACAGCCCTTGCCAGCAGAGCAAGCAGCCCTCCATGCTGCGTCCTGCTGAGCTGCTTCCTTTCCCGTGTGGCTTGGAATGCTCTTCATTCTCACTGACCAGAGGCGTGGGGTAGGGTATTGCAATGGAAAACTATTAGTCTAGATCACAGAAGAGGTAAGAAGATGCAAAATGCTTTTTAGTTCATTTGCAGTTATTTTATTCTTTCAGTTATTCATTAAGGGTGCCATTTTAGGAAGCACAGATTACAGGAGATGCTGTGCCTCAAGCTTCCTTCAAGAACACTTTTAACGAATGTTGTGATTCCATTCATCACTTTTCTAAATGACGACCTCTAACAGCACAGCTTTCACACAAACGTGACTTCACAGACCTTGATATTCATGTTTATTATCTCAAGGCAAATGTTGAGCCCACGACCATCCACGTAAGAGAGTGATGATGCCATTAGATGGTATGTGATATTGTGCTACAACACTTGTGGGTTATTATAACACCAGCCTCTGGATGTTGAATCTCCTCCTAGTTCAAACACTTTTTTCTGCTAAAAGCAATTTTTGCCTCACCACTCGAAGCCTGAAGGTGCTAAGATTTTTTTACATTCACACATTTTCACTTAAAAATAGGGGTGCCTATTACAAAAGTCTGCAGGAGTTGGGAAACAAAAAAGTTTGGCTGTAAAATTAAAGTAAGAGAATGCTTACAAGGAACTTTCTAGTTCAGAAACTTCAGAAAGCTACTGCTGCTTCATATTTGCTCTGCCATCACCCAGATCTTCTTGTGAGGTCAAAGATGCACAAAATGCCTCCATTTACTTTTACCTATTTGTCCTTCTGAAATTTCAGCCCTCACTTCCCTGTCCCCTATGTTTCCTTTGCTTTTCACGCTCATGAGCATTCAGCTTTATCTGTATCTAATATCTAGCACAAATAGGTCTTAAGGAACTGTTAGAGCTGTGAATTACTTATTTGGGAGGACAATCTTTCTTGATTTAACAAGAAAACAAGACACTTGTATTGGCTTTTGTTCTTAACCTTCTACTTCTCCCCTAAGATTCAGCTCTCATTATTTTGATACAAATTATAAAAAATCAGATTTCAAAGATTTTCAAAGGTATCCTTGATGACCACCACATTCCAAGCCAAATACTCTTTTGAAGTCTGAAAAAAATGCATTTGGCTTACACTACATGATTTTGGTAGCAGGGAGGGCAGCAGGACTGGTCTCTGTGAGAAGAAACCAGGAATTGCCCCCATGTGGGCCAGAGACATTTCCAGATGGCTCCAAAAAGTATCTGCTGCTCCCCAAAGCTGAGCCCCTCAGCACTGTTGCTGGTGCCTCAGCAATACCATATTTACAACGTGTGAGAAAGGGGAGTGTGAAAAATGTGTTAAAAACCGCCCAGCAGACACCAAGGTGAGGGAGGAAGGAGGGGGAAGGGGTGCTGCAGATGCTGGAGCCTCTGGTGAAGAATGTAATGGAGCAGGTTGTCCCCCTGCAGCCCGAGGGGGACCAGGGCAGGGCAGGTGAGCATGCCCTGAAGGAAGCAGCAGTCCATAGGCAGGAGCCCTTGCCAGGAGCAGGCTTTCTGTCAGAAGCTGCTGCCCACGGGGCACCCAGGCTGGAGCTCCTCCTCAAGAACTGAACATCTTGGGAGAGACCCCACAATGGAGCAAGGGAAGAGTGCAGAGGAAAGAGCAGCAGAGATAAAATGGTATGGACTTACTGTGATCCCCATCCCCCACTCCTCCCTCTCTACTTCCTCCAGTAAAAGAGTCAGGAGTGAGGGAGTGAAATTGAACCTAGCAAAAAGGAGGAATGGGGGAAAACGTTTTAGTTTTGTCTGTTTTTCTCACTATCCTGCCCTAATTGGCAATAAATTAAATTCATTTTGCCCATGTTGAATCCGTTTTGCCCGTGACAGTAATTGGTGAGTGATCTCCCTGTCTGTATCATGACCCTGTCTTGTTTTCTCACCCATCTGTTGAGGAGGGATAGCAAAAGAGCAGCTGGGTAGGCACCTGGCAGCCAGCCAAGGTCAGCCCACCACAAAAACATATCACCAATAATATTTATGTGCAGTATCACAGCATCATTAACTTTTCAAAACATATATAGAAACAAACACACACACTTGTCCCTTAGTCCTCTCAGCTCTGCCCAGCATTAACAGAATAGTGAAATATCCCAGGAATTTTGCAACCTTAAGGATTTGAGAGAGGAGAGGCCAAGAAAAAACAACCCTGAAGGGAAGCTGATGAAACATAACCAGGAGATTGGATAGGTTTAAAAAAACAGCAAGTGGTTTAGAGCTGTAATGAGGAAAACAACCCTCTGGTTCAAAAGCAACTGCTTTCTTGCACATTTGCAGGATAATCAATATCTCATCCTAAAACATCTGTGAGCAAATATAAAAAAGAAAGAATACTGTATTCTGGAAAAGATTTGCTGACCAAGCCCAAGTTCCATCAGAAATGGAAGCATAAATAACTTCAAAATATTGATAATGATTCTTAGGGAAAAAGAGCTGAATAAACAGCACTGAATAAAATGTAAAATTGCATTTTATCTTTCTGTTTTCTTGTAAAACTCTGTGCTAGAAGACCTGGACTGTGTCTGCCTCTAGCATTTGATCAGAATTCTATCTCAGTCAGCCTTTTTTATTTCCCTCCCTTATTTTAAGCATAATTATCAGATTGATAAATATGTGCATCAAGCATAATATTAGCAGAGCCTGTGTTCTGAATTACTGAGGGATTGTTGCTTCTAGGGAGCAGAGACAGTTTAGGACCAGAAAAGGAGCTTGTTTCACTGAACAGATTATCTTTTTCAGCTAATAATAGTTCATATCAAATACCATTTTGTGAAAGATAGAGACCGACTTGCACACTCTCTGTAAAAAAAAAAGTGGAAAATGTTCCCTACAGAACTCACATATTACAAAATCAATTTTGCCTTAAAGGACAATTTTCAGAGTAGTTTCAATCCTAAAGTAGGTCTGTATATTGCTGGGCTCCTTATACATTTATATCACGGTGAGCCATACAGGGACCCAACAGTGCTCCCATTTCAGGCCATGTGTAAAATTGGGCTTAAACTCACAGTAATGATAATGGAGATTGGACTGTTCCCATCCTGAGAATTTTTGTCTTGAAAGACATGCATCAGCTTGAACTAAACCTCTACCTCCTCCAGGACATCAAGGTACTTGGTCTTTGTAGCTCCATTATAAATTGTTGTTGAATGTAATTTCTTCTCCATAAACGAAGGTTCACTTCTACACCAGTACTCCTAAAAAATATCTTCTCCTCCTTGGTACCACAGACTTTCCTCGAGGAAAGCTTAGCTTTGTCACTTTTAGGAATAGTTCAGCCTGCTTCTTGTAGGGAGCAACAAATTCATTGCCAAGAGAAAAAGATGAGCTGTGCACTCAAATCCTGTACACACCCTGGTACTGGAGAACATGATGGGATAGGAGGGCGGCAATCAGCCAAGCATCAGCTAGCTTTGTGTTCCTCATGGAGTGCTCCTTCCCTCTGGTTTTTATTGTGTCAGATGGGCAGTGACAACAGCTGCTCAAAAGCGTCTTCCAGCCCCTCGGTGCCTGCAGCACTGAGCAGGCTGATGGGGCCAGGTGCTGGCTAAGGTGCCCTTAGGTCGTGAGATGAAGGCTGCCCAAAAAACATGAGAACAAAAAGTTGCTGAAGGACACCTGTGTGGACCAATCACAGATCCCTTCTGAGCCTCAAAAACAACGTGTTTTAAGCTGCTTAGTCTAATTAGTGCAATGTTCCCAACCTAAGCCTTTCACAGGGCCATTATGCTCACCTATTCAGAGAATCATAGAATCACAGAATGGCTGGGGGTTGGAAAAGACCTTAAGGATCATCTGGTTTCAATCCCTCTGCCACAGGCAGACCCCTCCCACTAGACCAGGCTGCTCAGAGCCCCATCCAGCCTGGTCTTGGACAGTGCCAGAGATGGGACATCCACAGCTTCTCTGGGCACCCAGTTCCAGTGCCTCACCACCCTCACAGTAAAGAATTTCTTCTTAATATCCAACCTACCCTTTTTCAATTTAAAGCCATTTGCCCTATCACAATCTGGCCATGTAAGAAGTCCCTCTCCAGCTCTCTTTTAGCCCCTTTAGCTACTGAAAGGCTAAATAATTGTCTCTGGAGGCTTAAATGGTTCAGCCGCAAAGCCTTGGACAGGCATGAGCTGCAAGATTTGGGGAAAAAAGTATTTTGGATGTACTACAGTCACATTCAGGACTGTCTTTTGGAAGGCTTCAGCTTCTCCCTTCACTGGGTAAGGAGATGAGGTATTTTAGCAAACAGATACTGAGCATTCTCAGCCACTGGGAAACTGTTCACAAGCTTGTATCCCTGATTTAAATGCTACAGAAAAAAGGAAAATATCCAACAGTGCTGTTCCTGCTCCAAAGGGGTTTTGCATTCTATGTAGGTTACATTCAGAGGCTGAACAGACCTGGGTGGCTTGTGCAACCCTACAGACTGTATTACTGCACATATTTTCCAATTATCTAACTTCTGTGAGAACAGAAGGTCAGCAGACCACTCTAGATAAATATTTTTGTCACCTTGTGCTTGATAACTAAGCTTGCCAAAGGGTAAACAGCCATGATTTCATCATCAGTCTTGCTATGACAAGGTTTGGAAGTGCATGGAGCTCATGACACATTGCTCCAATATCAAGGGTAGAAGATGAGCATTGACAAATGGGGCAGAGGGTAATATTTTGATTGATTGTTTGCATAGAGCTTATTGGTGGGGCCTGAGAGCTTTGATAAGATGCAGAGATTAAGATAGAGAATTGAAACTCAAAAATTTATGTTTCTGTTGCAGCTCTGGCAAGAAACATGGATGGAAGAGAGTACTGAACAGAACAAAAAGACTTAAAATTCTCTAAGAAAGGAGTAATTTCAATTGCAATAATAAACAAATTAAACACTGTTAGAAATATAATGAAACTAGCACTGAGTCTCACAGGCAACCCACAGTTAAATAAGCATTTTAATAATCCTCCTGTGGATTTTGGTACAATTTTGTCTGACCTTTATTTAAAGACCACCAGCACAGCAATTGAATATGATTGGTCAGCCTTTGTGAATTGTCTACAACCTAGAGTCAGTTCTCTTTATTTTGTTGCCTACTTTCTTCCTCTTTATTTTTAAGTACAGCTATCCTTTTAGGGGACTTCTTTTCTTCATCAAAATCTGCTGCATTTTTCTGTCTTCCTGTGGCTATTGGTCTCTTGTTTTGTTCTCCCTAAAGCTTTTGTAGTCAGCTCCTGATATTTAGAAATTTTTTCTTTGTTAGAATCAGCTTTTAAAACCAAAATATTATTTTGCTGTTCTAGAAATCAATTTAATACCTATTAAGAAAATAGAGGACTGAATTCACTCCCTGTATAGCCACAATCACATTCAATGCACCCTGTGGGAGGAAATGTTTTGGTACTGCAATGTTGTCCCCCAGCACTGCTGCTATATCTGGACCAAGAGTCAAGTCTCCGTGCTGAGATTGATGGAGGTGGGGGTTCCATCCCTGAGTGTGCAGCTCTGCCTTGTAGAGCCTGCAAGATCTGCAATGTTGAGCAAGGACTGCAAGATTAGATGAGCCAAACCAAAAATACATGCACAGCTGTGCATGAACAGTCATTCTCCTCCTGGATTTCCTCTTCTTTAAAAGAAAAAAGTGATCCTTCCCTCCAATATCAAATATTGTTCCAAGCTTGACAAATTGCTGCTGACAGCCATAGCCACCACACACAAAAATGGACTGTCAAAAGGTAAGAGATTCTGGAGTAGTAGTTCTTCAGCCCTAATTCATACTTTTAAAGAAGAGGGATATATACAGCTGCTTTGCTGTCAAAGACATAAAGATTTGGAAGGTATCTTTTTTCCCTCCCACATTTAGCATATGTTTTAGCCATGCATAAGATTTTCCAGAGTGGAGGGAACATAAGAGGAGGAGGAGGGGCAGGGAGGAGGCAAAATTTTCTTCCTTTCTAAGATGCAATCTGAAGTGCTTATAGAAATACTCACTTTAGCTGTATATATTTTTGAAGATAAGACTTGTTCATATCAATCAAAACAGAGTGGCGGCAGCCAAGTGAATTGCTTCGAGTAGCTCTGCTTTTCACAATCTGATGCAGCCCTTTGATATATTTGTTCAGTGGTACAGGGGCTCTAATGTCACAGACACAACTGGTTTCCCCCTCAGCTATCACACACAGCAGTGGGGGGCTCTCTGACATCAGTAGGACAGGTATTCCAAAGGCCCCGGGTTTTCTGTGGGCCCGTGGCCTCTCCCATTTTACCTCCATCTTAGATGATAACCAAACTCTTCATAAGGTTTCCTTTTTAAAACTTAATTACTCGGTTCCAGCCACTGGTGATTCCAGGTGAATGAGATCTTGGGAACCAGCTGTTTGCATGAAGACATTGCAAACCTATTAATGACAGAGGTAAGCAAAGTAGGGTGGTGGAACCAGGAGAGATCTGACCAAAAAGCAAAAGAACTGAATGACATCCAGGTAGAAAGTGATGCAGAGTTAGTAATCTGAAGAAGCAGAGGGTGAGACTGGCATGTGAAATTCCAATTTTCTGCTTTCTGAGCTCACTTTAACCTGTTATACACAGTGCTGCAACTGTCAGACCTACTAAACCATTTCCACTGACACCAATGCCAACCATTCTGTTGCTTCCAGTGACAATAAAGCTGGGCTGATATAAAATAACTTTAACCTAGAAAGTAATATTTTGAAGAACTTAATTTTCGTATTTAAAGTTGTGTTTTGTATATGAAAAATCCTTGTTGACATCTTCTTTGGTTGCAACTAAAACTGAAGCACATCTAGTTTTCTGTTAAGATTAGGTAAAGTCTAAAACATCAGAAGAATTTTAGAAACATTCTTCTGCCTTGAGTAAAACAGAAAACAGAAATTAATATTTCAAAAGCCACTTTTTTTAAATTTTAAATTTCTGATTAGCAAAGGTTTGGTGGCAACATTTTTGGCAATTTCTGACTGTGTATGAATTGTTTTGCATCTCCTTGCATACAATAAGGTGAATTAAGAGATGGCTATACATAGTTTTTATCTATACTTGTTGAGCCTGGGCAGCCAGTAGCTGTCACAGAGAAGGGTTTGGTTATATTTATGTGTCAAATGTTACCTGCTCTGGAAGCAATGTCTCTGCATCCACCACAAGCAGTGCTGGGCATTCCTCTAGGTCTGAATATTGAACAGATCAGTCCTGGGACTGGCACAGAACCATACTATCCTAGACTGACTCTTTCTCCGCTTGAAGAGAGAGTAGACTTCAGCCTTGCAATGCAGGATCCACCCTCTCATGAGTACTGCTGAAATTCCACAAGGAAGGAATCGAGGACTGCTGTCCCTTGTGACGTCGAGTGGTAAACTCAGGTGGCCAAGTAAGTGCAGCGTAAAGAAATAATGGCAGGGAGAATCTTTTAGCTGGCAAGGAGCTGTGAAGCACCTTCAGATATTGGGAGCAAATTAGCCTCTAACCATGTAAAGGCAGAAATCAAGGACTAACCTTGGAGAAAGCCTGGGACATGCTCAAGACAGGACTTCCAGGCATAGGAAGGACAATAAAACCTCTTTTCAGAAAAGTATTGTAAATTCTCTGCAGTATGACATCATCATCAAGCAGGAACTTCTATGAATGTGTTCAACAGCAAATTTAGCAAGAGAAATCTCTGCATGCCATGCAGCCATGCTCTCACAGACTACTTATACCTTCCCACCTGAAAGCTGCTCTTTGGAATGTTGTTTTATCACTTCTTCCCAGCAGCTGTGTAAATCCTACAGTCTGATATGCTGGCACAGGAGAAAGGACTTGAAGAAGAGGAGGTGTAGAATACACTAGTCATTCAGTGGATAAATGTGTCAGCAGTGGAGTGCTTTGAAAATCATGTCTCTGGGAAGAGTGCTAAGAAAAATAGACACACTCAGGTGGTCTGTAGCTCCTCAAGAAGTGTTTTCAGTCCTCTCATCAGGTTGCTGCAAAACAAAGAATTTGCATCTTTGGGACAGAGAACCTGGGAATGAGGTATGGTCATGAGAAAGTGTTACAGAATCCAGTGCAGTAGCTCCCCGCTTCAGCATGGCTTTAGCAGGCAGACAGACACATCTAGTTTATAATTGGCCTTTCTTGGAACTCAAAGGCAGAGCCCAGACTGTGACTGCCATTCTAAAATGCTGCAACACATAATAAAAAGAGTACAGAAAAACTGCAGTAATCTACATTATTTGTGTCATCCATACAGTGGACATTTACAGTGCCAGAGAAACTAAAGTAAGTATAAGAGGCCTGCCAAGTTGTTCAGAATGAATGCACACATATTCTCGAGGGTTAGAAATGGATGAAAACCTCATATATGGCAAAAAGTAAACAGATTGCACTAAAAAGTGGTCATCAGCCTGTCTAGGAGCAATTTAGGCTAAATTCAAGATGCAGATGACATAATCCTCCACTATGACCTTCTGGAAAGGTTTGACAGAGGGTGCTTTGTTGACTGTCCTTGCACAAGGTCACAGAGCTGACAGTATGCTGTTAATGTCATTGAGAAAAGAAAAAGGAAAAAAGAAAGATATCAGAAGGAGAGGCAGGCTTTACATGACTCCCTTACTCACCCACCCAGTTAAAACTGGGCTAGTTGAAAAATCATCAAGTATTCACTCTAACAGCTGTAGACACTTGGAAAATACTCAGTGGGATCCTAGTACTTTAATCATATTATTGATCTCCCTTTACCTATATCATTATGGTATTCTTGATTTCTTTTTTCTGTGTGGTTTTCTTCTTTTAAGATATTGCATTCAGTCTCTGCATAAAACACAGAGGACCAAATCTGTGCTCTTTTGTACAACTAAAAACAGCCAACACAGCATAAAAATGACCATCATTTTGCTGGTCATGACATGTCTGGGTGGCAATATGTAGAAATATCCTCTAAAGGGTTGTCTCCCTAAGTTAACCCAGAATGGAACAGGAGGCCAAAATAAATAGCTATGTTCTATTTAACATTTCTCAGAAAAAAATAAACCCTATCATAAATTAGAGAAATGACATCATGACCATGAAGATAGCAAGGGAATAACTGAAATGCATTGTTTTAGTGCACCTGGTTTGTGTTTCTAACTAAGAACTAGTTCATTATTTCATATTCTGATGCACAGAAGTCTCTGTTAAATATCCAGACCACCTATTTCTTCAATTAAGATGTGAGACCTAGCAGTACATATTTCGTGGCATTTTTAATAAGCCCTTTAGCAGGCCACAAAAGATCAAAACCAAGAAGTAATAGAATTTTACTAGGAGGTTGTTCTGGCATTTATACATCATGTTGAATACATCAGAAAACAAACCCAGTTCAGGAATAGTTCTGTTCCTCCTAATGAACCAAACAGGGCCTGAAATTACTCACTTTAAATTCAGTGAAACAGCCCCATTACGTTTAATGTGTTGCATCAATTTTGGTTGACTAAAATGTCAATATTTACAGTTGCCACCAGAAAACATCAAACTGTCACAGCACTTGCCTTTTGACAGCAGAAAACTAGCTCTCCTTGGTTAACACCACATGGAAAGTACTGGGAATAGCAGTCACAGTGGGGATAACAAAACGCTTGATGAAATCCAGGCACTGAAACCCACAGTGCTTTTCTCTTCAGAGGCACTCCTAATGCAATAGGTCTACAGAGGCACAGTAAGTAACTCCCACATCAGCCTCTATTACATAAAATAATTAAGTCTACATCAATGATTTGGAATAAAGACCATTGCCACAGGATCAGTTTTGTGCACTTTGAAGAAGAACGAACCTGAGCTGCACCATGCCATTTATTTTCCATAAATGCTTTGGCTTTGCCTTGCTGTTCTTGCATCTGCAGGAGCCCATTATCCTGGATAATATTCTGTTCCATTGACAATTATATCTTATTTCTGTCCTTTAAGTAGCTGCTGCTTTGAGGATTTCTCATTATGTGATGCAATTTTCATCACTGAAGTTCCTTTAACATTTACTGTCAGGAGTACATTTTTATATTAACCCCTGCAAGTATCCAGAAACACCAGCTCAGAGTCAGCAATCTGGTAGAATTTTGATGGCTGCAGCAGGATGATCACTGTACAGAGCTTGGGAACCAACTGATTTGTATCTAAGTGGTCAGTAGGGACAATAGAAATCCCAGGACTCAGAAGAAAATGAGTAGATTTAGGCTTTTCCCTCTTGCTGTGTTCTCAATAATAAGAGCTTTCACTAAAGGAAAGAAAAAAAAACTTCTAGACCTACCAATTGCAAAAATAGTCCTCGCTAAGTAAATCCCATCGCTGCTGTTTTGTTGAGTCTGCAGGCAGCCAGACTGAAACAATAGCACCCAAAGAGCCCACAACTCCCCGGTTGCATCTTAATGGGCTGTTTGTAAACTTCAAAGCTGACCATTTAAATGCTAACATTATTAGGCAAGTAATACAAAACATAAGCACCCAGCTTGAATCATTAGCATTTAATTGCCTAACATTTTCTCTTGTTTAATCTACAACACTGTGCAAACTGGTCTTAATTTTGGTTTTGAGGAGTGGAGCACTCACGGTTGTGCTGCGTTGTGTGGAGGGACCCATGAAGAAAAAGGAAAATATTTGAGCTTGCAAAAACCTGCATCTTTTAATGCCACAAACAATGCAGCTTTACTCTAAAGTTTTCTCAGCTTCTATTTTATTTTTTATTTAGGTTATTTTCCTTGTCTAGGATCCTTGTTACCTATTCTCAGCAAGGGCTGTTGTTAAGAAGTAAGTGAAGATTCAACTGCTAATGAAAGAGTTCAGAGTGGTTTCCTGTCTTCTTTCTTTGAACAAATGGGAAAAAAAGCCCTTTCTACTGCTTTTTCAAGGTGGTGTAAAGGTCACTGACAATAGCTCCCCTATAGATGCCTATAGTGTGTGACATTTTGCCTGAATACAACAGAAACATGATAAGCCATGGAAAAATTCAAATTCTTTTCTAGATAAAGCTGTTTCTGAAACGTGACTTGTTCCTTAAAATAAAGCATGGAATTTAACTTTTATCTTCAAATCTTATCTGAAGCTTAGAGCATGTCTCCTGAATGTAAAAAACCAGAAAAAAGTCAAGTAACATAAATCATGTAAAATATATACAATGAGACCTGGACAAATACTGATATGTCCAAACTGATGATTAAAGTGAAGTGATGATTTGAAGCTTCACTTTTTAGAGCTGAGTTCAAACCTGGAGTGAGGGGATGGAAATTCCATCAAATCCACCCTCACAGCAAAAAATAATCCCCAAGCTCCTTTTTTATTACTGAGAGACACCTCGTTGCTCATTTCAGAGGCAATGAGAAAGATGACAAAATCAAGAAATTGTGGTGTATTTTTGACATTTTGTCTTCTGAGATTTCCATTCTGGTGTTCACTTCTTTTTTTCCATGCTGCTCTGATGTCTGGTCTTCATTGTTAAAAAAGTAGGGTTTTTTCCCTTGATCTAGGAAGTTTTTCTATCCCAAAGAAAAAGCATAATGAAAACAACATTCCAGTTTCTCTCTACTGATAAATTCACCTAGACCAACACCATTTCCCACCTGAAGTTAGGACTGGAGTAAATGTAGCTGGAAGGAAATACTACCCAGCTGATCCTCACTGGGCACCTCATTTCTATTCACTTCCCTGCAGTTCGAAGTGCAACTGTTTTGGGTCTGAAGAGAAGCCTTGAAGTAGATGGACATATCAAACCCATATATGCAGAAGAACAGAGCTGCCATGTGGCATGTTTTAATATTTTTTTACATTATATTTTCACTCAGAGATTCATTTACGGAAGATTATTTTATATTAAATGTGTAAAGCTCCCCAGATTCACCATTACAGAGTGTTAGACTATGAGCATTACACTGATCCATGGGGAAGAATTTTGTCTCTGGACAAAGAAAGAATTACTAGGTAGATTTACTGTCCAAAAGAGTTACAAGGTGGAGATTCCAGCCATCCTTCAAAAAAAGCCAAAGAAGACAGCTATAAAAAAATTTGAAATTAGTGACTGCAAGATTGGAATTTGGACAAGAACTCAGGCAGATGAGTAAAAGCAAAAAGGATGGAAAGGCAAAAGCTAGGATCCTAGTGACTGGACAGGGAACTGATTAAAGTGTTACTTTTTCCCTGGCTGCCTGTAGACTTTCTCCTTTCTCTCATCCATAGCAAGCAATCAAACAAATCCCTCTATCATTCTGTAGCAAGTTACGCTGTATGGCAGCCTCTTCTCCCATTCCCAGGCATGGTTTTCTAAAACCTCTTGAGTGGTTCTCCTGAAGAAAATATGGGCTGAACTTCTGCAAACTAATCTCAGGCTCTGGTGGTTTCACCCCAGTTTAGTCATTTTCATTAATCCGATATCTTCAATCCACTTTTTTCTAAACACAGTCATTGGAATTTTAAGAATCATCTTGTTGTGGAGCAACATAATATTGAGATGCAGTAATGGAGGGTGCCAGCAGATGGTGACATATGTAAATTTCTATAAAGATCATGGACAATGAAAGAGTCTTTAGAAGGTGCAGACACTCTATGAATTTCTGCTTCCATTTCTTGTAATGCTCAGGGAAAAAAAGTCCTCCTTTCATTATTTCTATCTTGGCCTGCTACAGCTGGTGGCAGCTGTTTGGGGACCTTTTTCTACCACTCAGATAATTTTGTTTGGCATTGATGCCTGAGTAGCTGCTGCAAACCATGTTGGAAACTCCTACAGAGTGTGTCTACATTATGCTTTTTTGCTGAGGGTTGGTTTGTTTTTTTTTCCTTTTTCCTTTGGAGAAGTTATTACCAAGTGCACTGTTTACTGTTTATTGTCAATATCACAGGGGAGCCAGAATGCAAAATAGATGGCTGTAATAGCCACAGGGTAGCATACTGGGGGCCAGCAGAGGAGAAATGCTAATCACATTGCCATTTCCTGGCCCATATGGTCAGGGCTTCAGTACACGATGGTTTGAAATGCTATTATGAGTACAAGCTAATATCAACTCTACAGAGAAGACTTTGGCAAATCTATTACCAGCTCTCTTAAACTGCACTTCACTAACAATTCAGAATACCCGTTCACCCAGAGAAAAGAAATACAGCTCTGGGCTTGCTGAACTCTTCTCTGAGTTGACGTTATAGGAGGGAAAAACTTTGAAAAGTCACATTAGTACTTTTCTTGGCAAGAATGAACTGCATCTGTTCTGAAGAAACATGACTTGCTCCAGCAGCAGCCCTGTCCTTGTACAGCTCCCTCATTCAGTGGGAAAACCCTTGTGGCCACGGAAGGCATTACTGCCCCAGCTGTTATTGTTGCCCATCCACCGGCGGTTTTCACCCAAAATAGAAAGGGCCATGCCACGCCAGTCCTCTCCAGCAATCTTTCCAAACTTTCCTCTCTGGTGCATCAGATGAACATGTAGGACTGTGAAGCTGGTGCCACTGAGGGACAGGAATGTTCTCTGAGGCTTTGGGGTGGACAGCTGGAGGGCAGGGAGGGCAAGTGGAGGCACCAGCTTGGCACCCTGTGGGAAACGTGGCCCCAGCTCATCTGTGGGAGCTTTGCAAGGCTGGGGTGGTGCTGCCCACAGGGCAGTTCTTCTGTGTTAGCACCAACTGGTGACATTTGCAAACTGCGGGGAAAATAAAGCAGGTAGCCTGTGGTAGCTGAGGGAACAATACATTCTGCTGAAGCAAAGAAAGGTTTGCATTCCTACCAAGCATTACCCCACATATTCAGACCAGGGAGAGGAAGAATTTGAGTAAACAATGGAAATAGGCTATAGCAGTGTACAACGTTAAAGGAACCAGAAGGGAGACAATTTTACTTTCAGACATGGACAGAGTCACCAGTGCACACAACATGTGCACAGTCCTAAGGGGAATCAGGCTGTTTTGAATTTGCTTTTCACTAGTCAGCTACCTTTCATTGCCCTAAAAGGTGGTTCTTTTCTGGTACTGAGCTCTACTGGCCCCACAGCTACCAGATACAAGCAAGAGGTATTCTCAAAACTTCTCTTCAGGTTCCTAAACCATGCAGTCTCCTTCAGGCTACACTTCATTTGGTCAGACGATGGGAACAGGAGGTCTTCTCCATTTCTAGGCAGCCCTAGGAGATGCATGTGTTTCTCCATTCAAGAGCACAGAGGAGCCAGCCACTGCTGCCACTTTAGCATGGCACAGTGGTAACAGCAGCCCTTTAGAAGAGATTCGCTTTGAAAACCTGGTCTTAAGTGTAAGGTGTGAGGAAGATCAAATTTAGAAGAAAGCATGGTGATCTATATCCATCCCTATTATTGTGGAGCAAATAATTTTCAGTCTTTGGGATTAAATTTTCCTTCACAATACAAACAGTACTTTCAGATCTGGGATCATTCTATCTGGAAAGATGCTTCCTTTCTATGTCTCTGCCTCTTACAGTCTTTTGTAGCTCTAGTTTTACTGTCCCTAAAGTCCATTCACTCACAAAGCCATTGCTACATAGCATGTGTTCTTACGCCTAGCAAGCTGCGTGTCCAGTATCACCGATATTTTTGTACCACTCATCATGATCTCAGCAGCTCTATGTTATCCTGAGATTTTGCCTCAAGGTATAATTTTTCCTGCATCAAAGACTTGTCTTTTTCCATTTATGGCTCTCGTGCATTTTGGGGTTGGCTTTTTTTGCTGCATAATCTTAGAAATCGAAGACACACACACAGAGTTGTTTTTCTGTAACAGGCAGGTCATTGAAGAAAGATACATCCTATTATGAGGTTACAGAGCACTGCATTGCAGTCATCATGTTGCTGCATTCAGAATAAATCAGAGAGGAAAGTGTATAATTAGGAGCACTGTGTATATTCGGGGAAATGAGGACATCATCAATGAGGACATTGATGATGGAAAACCCAGCAGAATTCCTAGTGTGAGTAGGTGTGTGCTCTCCTCTTCAGATTTACACTTCTTGGTACTAATAGATTTGGTGGCAGGGCTGGCTTTGGGGAAAAATAAAGCAGAGAAGTGCCTGTAAGGGGCAGCAAAGGAGGCCCCTTAGAAAGGGCTGATCGTTGTCCTGTTGTGTGAGAGCAGTGCCAGCGGCTGAACTATGGGGTGTGAAAATAAATCTGCCTCTGGTGAGAAGTAATAGGCAATGAAAAGAAGACTGGGCCTGACAGGAAAGAAGGCAGCAGAGGAGAGGTGGCAGTGGTAACTGCCTTAGCTTCCCTGTGCCAACACCTGCTTGCTCCACACAGCCTCGCCACGTGTCCTGCGCTGTCCCAATGTTTCTGTTTGCCCCTGCTGCTGACAAACTGTGTGCCTGGAGGCACAGGGATGTCCTTTTCTTGAATGGAAAGCTCTGGTTCACCTCCATCCTGGTTTGTCGCTGTGGTGCATAGAATGAAGAGGAAAAGTTCAGTTTTTCAAAATTCAGAGGGTTTTTTGAATTAAATTTCCATCCCTTTTTAAAGGGTCTTTCATTACTAGTTACTTCATTGTCTAAATGACACAATGCCTCTCTACCACCACTGGATGAGATAGAGAGAGAATATTTTGAAAACACACATAAGAAAATAACAAATTAAACTGAAAAACAGCACCTGCTATTTTGAGAATAAGAGATGCTTACAAAACTTCTATCAATCTTTTATTGGGAACATGAAATGCTTACAAAACTTTTCTTTAGAAAGTTAGATGGTTTTCTTTGGGAAGATTCAGGCTTGCTGCTGGATTTCTCTCAGATCCACTAAATGTCCACCCCACATTGGTTCATAACACTTTGTCTGTATTGTAAATGGTCAAGCCCTTCAGACTAGTTTTTTCCTGCCATCCTCATTTTCCCAACATTTCTTTCACCATGTTCCAGAGCCATCATGCAGCACACAAGAGCAACAGCTTTTTCTATCCTGTCATGGCCACCACTACTTAATGCTTGGGTTCAGAGTTCTGCTGAGATTCAAAAGCCCCTGCTCACTGCTTCGACATCTTGATAGGACGTGGGTAGAGTGGGAAAATTTTGAGATGAATTTCAGTTTTAACTACAGTTTTAGGATATGTTTTCACAATATGGCTGAGCTGATGTACAAGTTCACCACTGACTACAGGGGGAAACTGTGGTAACTTTTCTTCTGACTCTTCCTTTCTCCATCCTCCCCTTTTCCTCTCCCCATCTCTGATCACAGCCATCAACTTTCTGCCCTAATTCTGCTACAATGGTTCATCTGATCTCAAATGAAACTGCTTTGTCTTGTCCTTCTTTGCCATCTGACTGGGCTGCTGTGTCTTGCTGTGTGACTGACACGAGCATGAAAGTCACCTCAAAGCAAGCAGTGGGAGAGCACAGCTAGGAGCAGGATGGATGGAGATATTCAGGAGTGGAGCTGGACCTGCTACTTTCCCTATTTGTCTCAGACCATATCATAAGATCAGATTCTGATTGTGCCATGCCCTGGAGAGAAATCATGTCATTAATTTGGACATTTCATAGTTCAATAGAGTCACTGAATCAGTTGGGCTGGAATGGACCTCGGGATGTCTTTCATTCTGCTCACAGCAAGGTCAAAGGGACTATTACAGGTCCCTTTGGTTAAATGTGTGCCAATGGACTTCAAGAAACCCCATTTTGGTTGCAAGATTTGCCTGCTGACAATCTGTAGAGCATGAAAGTACCTAGACTAACATGAAAGGAGGCGAGTGGATTCAGCCTCCCTGCAATTTCATGAAAGACGTCCTCTGTGTAAGTGGTATTCATGGCCTCATATTCTCCTTCTGAATCTGCAGATTTTCAGAACGGTTCTCTTGGTACACGCTTTCTTCTATAAGATGTCCCTTGAATGCTGTTTTCCACAGTAAATCCTGGCAGGTTTTGCTGAGAGAGAATGCAAAGATGTTCATACCTCATAAATACGTAAGGCAAAGGATGCTGGGGAAAGGAAATATTCTCTCCATTCTATAAAGGAAAGCTTTGCTGAATCTTTTTTCTCCTCCAAAGTCCCAGAGAACATGAGCAGCAGTGTAGCAATGGGGACACCAGCCTCCTGAGGCTCACCCCAGTGCCTTTCTTGTAAAACTACTTTTCTTCAAAGCTGTCAGCTATGAGGATTTTGTTAGTTGCTCACAGCTCAGAGATTTGTTGGGGACTTTTGCCTAAGCTCATTCTCTCTCTTGAATACAAGTGTGCATTTGTTTCCTTGATCTGCTATCACATAATTTTCTTTTAAACGGAGCTTACTGTGCAATAATATGTCAGCCTCTGCATTTGTTCTTGTGCCATGCACAGATTTTTCTTTGCCTGGTGTGCCTCCTCACACTTTATGGAGATTATAGATGCTCCAATTTGTGCTATCACTGCCTTACCTCATTTTGAAAATCATCTGTAATTCCATTAGAAAATGTTCCTTCTGCAGGATGTCCCAACATCAATATGAAAGATATTTGAAAGGCTGTTACAAAGCAATTAGATGCCTTGCCTTCTTATGCCAGCTATTGGGAACACATGATCACCAAGTGCAGTGTTTTTATAAGGGTGCAACAATCTTCTAATGTTTTGATCGAAACATTCATTTTATGCACTCTCTGTAAGTTCAAAGGTGAATGAATTTTGTTAATTCTATTCTCCTTCACAGTGTGTGTTCAGATTTTCAGTTTTTCTCCACTGGATTCTTTTTTTCTCTTGCTGATATGCACTGAATATTCTGCCTGGCTTGTTCAGTATTTCCCTAGGAATCCTTCTAGTCTTAGCTGCTTGGGTGGATAATTTCACCCATTCACTCTTATTGCTCTCACTTACCATTTGATATCTGACATCCTTTGTCCATCCTCATTTATGTTCTCTTTGCAGCTGGTATAGAAAGAGACCCTTTTGACTTCTCATGTTTGCCAAAGTTCATGAGCCTCTGAGCCCTGTGTTAGGACTAAGAATGGATGAGAGAGCTGGGTATCTTTTAGGTAACACCTTTCTACTCGTGTGGCCCCTAATGTTCAAAGAATTAAACACTGGGAGGCAAGGCATATGCTCATAGTTCAAAGCAGGTGTCAGTCAATATTCATCTTCAAGATCTTAATTTTTTTCAGGGCAGTGGTTCTAGGGAAAAAAAAAAAAGGTTTGTGGGTTTCTCCTTGTGTTGTTTCGCAGTTGCCCCCACTCAAAACCAGTCATGTTCAACCACGAAAAATATCTTAGTGACTTTTTCTTTTTGTTCCTGAAGGGAGGCAGAGATCCATGTAATGGTTGGAAAGAAAGATGTTTTTTATGTGAGAGAGGTATGGCTTTATCACCACAAAGGAAGAGCTGAAACTGAATTCATTGGATTTCATTATATTTTCCCACCCTTTGACCATACTCTTGATGCACCCAGAGTGCTCCTTTTGGAAAGCATCTGCAGTGCCCATTCTAAAACACTAAAGTGCTGACTATGTTCCAGCAGTTTTTTCAAACAGATGGACAGGTTTTCCATTATTTCATTGCAATGGATAAACCCTGCTTTCTGCAGCCTTAATTAACAGTAATATAAAATACAGAAAAAATAACACAGCTGCATCACCAGTAGAGACAGTGACATGCTCTGGCTTTTCAACCTGACTGGTTTTTCTGCTCATCCTTCCCGATGCTAACTCCCCAAATTAACTTTGCAATGAACGTTTACCACTCTGGTAATGCAGCTGCATCTGCTCTTCCAATTATCAGAAGGTGTGGCCAAAACATTTCCTGAATCATCGCCTGATCTCTGCACTAAGGATGTGTGAAAGGATTTTGGAAGGTCAGACACTTTCTGTGTAAACAACATTGAAAGTCCTAAAATACACTGTCTCCACTGTGAATTCCAAAAGTTTTATTCAGCACTTAGGTTAGCAAAATTTACTTGCTTAGAGGCATGTGAAAGACAAAGGCAAAGTGGGTTAGAACATGGCCAGACCTAATTCAATTTTGTATTTAAGTGATTATCCTCAGGAAATTTTTACTTAGTACTACTAATTTTAAAATTAATTTCTTAGGAAAGAGATGGGGGGAAAAAAGTAATTTATATATAACTCAAGAACTACCATGGCACTGGGATAGAACAGCGTCTGTAGAAAGGCACTGCAAAGATGTCTGAGCACCGTGTTTAGTGCTTGTAAATAGGCTGAATCCTAACTCATGCTTCTGTTTAAATGGGTTATTCCACAGGTCATATTTCTCATTTTCTGCAGCCAACGTGTCATCTGGTTAATATTGAAAAGATTTACACTAAATTCACAAACGCCAGTTTAAAGTGTCAAGGCTCCTTTAAAAGAAAAATAAAGTTAACCTGGGCAAAATGAATAATACATATTTTATAGCCAAAAAGTGGATTTCTTTTAAGTTTCTGAAGAACTGTGGGTTCCTGCAGCCTGTGATTGCAACAATATTTTTTCCTAAGGAACAGAAAGCATTTATACCTTGATATCCAATTCCTTAAGGTATGCCTACACTTATAAATTTTAGTATATTTCTTCTCCATTCATTGTGTGCTCTGGCAGAAGTTGGAAACTATGTAAATTTTTACTTTATAGCTGCTGAAACGCAAGCAAATAATGTCACCCCTAACACCTCCTATGATGAAACAATCTTTGATTTTTCTCCAAAATTAAACAAAAAGAAAACACTTATGAATTGGGGCCCCAAATTCTGATAGAGTTTCTTTCCACAAGAAAACAGTGCCTGGCCACTGTGGTTCCTAATGTCTGTGCTAGTTTACAAACATTGTCACATATGACAATGCTTGTAGGTTGAAGATCCTGTAATGTAATGTAAATATAATTTTTAGATTTTAATTAAAAAGAAAAGATTGTAGAAACTGTAAATAAGAGTTCAGTGTCTAAAGATTGCAATTCAGTTATTTCCAGTTGATGAAAGATAGGTAGAAACTCTTATCAAAACAGGTCAAACAATGCCAGTCGTGGGCTGAAATTGAAATTTTCAGTGATTTGGAAGATACGCAATCCTGTTGTTCTGGGATAACATGACTGTGATTCACTGCCTCAAAAGCAATCACAGATCAGCAACTCCTTTCTGCCCCCAGCCACTCCAACCCATGTCAGAGTGAAGGTCACAACAATGTTCAGCAGGCTGGTGAATGCCTGGGGATTTTGTGGCTTGTGTTTGTCAGGAGTATGTGAACACAAGTGTGTCATCTAGTTTGCAAGAGCCCAGAGATTACATTTGTGGCTATTACAGGGTAAAAGTAGTTAGGGAAAGCTGTGTGTGTCATGGAGCATAAGGATGCACCCCCTGTCTTTGTCCATATACATTTACTGTTGTAGACTGAAGGTCCCATGGGCAGAGTGAATTTAGTGGGTGTCTGGGCAAAGCAGACTCAAGTGAGAAAATTTGATTTAATTCATTGCAAAACCCCAAAATCTTACAGTCAAAAGTAAAAAAGAATTTGAGCACTTACCAGCAACATAGGTAATGCATCCATTTCCAGGCTCTGCTGACCTTTGTGAGGCAATGAGCAGCACAGGAGGTAGAGAAGCAAGGAGTAATGCTCTTCTGCTGCCCTTTGTCACCCACGGCTTTTCCTGCCAGGCTGCTTCTGAGTGTCCTTGTTCCAGGGTGGGTCCCTCATGGGTAGACCAAGTTAACTTCTGCCCTTCACAGAGAGGAGGACTTCAAAGGGAAGAAGGTAAATAAAGAAACTGTGAAGCAGCTCTTTCGGAAGGGGAGTATGTCTGCCAGATTGGGAGAGCTGTATCAGCACCGACAAAGCAAAGTCAGAGTGACTTCATCAAACCATGCCATGGAGGAACACTTAGGGAGGGGGAGGAGAAGACAGGTATGAAAGCAGAAGGGAGAGGTGAAAGGTATAGAGCAGTAGAGTGGAGGTGCAGAAGGCCCAAGAGAAGAAGATTTAGCGGCTGATGTGCTTCTTGAGGAGAGGTCCTGCTGAGGGAAGACCACCAGCTGTCTGGAAGTGATAGGTGCTTGACTGATTTTGTGTGNGGTTGTGCCACCTCATCCTGTGGGGATAGATCAGATAATCTGGGGCGTTTGGAACAGCAATCTATTCCCTCGTGTTCTGGAGGCCATGGAACACTTACCTCAGTGGACACTACACCCCCTTATACCCTGAGACACATTGATACCTTCACTTAGCCTCCTCTGAAATTCATAGACCTATTAGTCTGTTCTTTCTAATTTCCTCCTGCCCACCAATCCTCCCTGCCCCCGCCCCCCAGGAAGTACTGCTGCAGTAAGAAAATCAGTAGGTGTCCCAGGTCTAACAGAGCTCGGGGACTTGTGC
>VZTN01024189.1:93342-127737 GCA_013400515.1 Erpornis zantholeuca
AAAAAAAAAAAAGGCTTTCTTTTTTCTATGTATTCTGGCGCTTTTTTTGGCAGAACATGCATCGATGCACATCCTTTGGTATAAATATTTAAAATTTTTCCTTCGACTGCTTTGAAGTAAATGCTAATATGTACACTTGTTTCCCTCATGAATGTCAACATGCTCTAGGAACCATATTTTTGTGTTTATTGCTACCATGTGAAGTGAGAGTCATGCAAAAGATATGAAAGAAGAAGGATCCAATATAAAGAACTTAAAAATAGAAGAGAAGTGGCAGGAATGACCAACTCCATGAATGGAGGGAAGTTCCAGAGAAGCTGACTACAGAAGCAGCAGAAAGGGAAGCAGAAAGGGAATCCCATTTTATCCCCCAAATACTCTGCGAAGGTGTTAGAGGAAGGAGGCAGAGAGGCCTCCAGTCAGACAACAAACTCGACATCCGTGTTTCCTGCAATGCCATCTGTTTCTACATCTTGCACTTCGTTGCTACATACAGCTGCTGCCACCAAATGCCCAGCTAATTTTAGGGTACTTATCTGTGCTTGAGCTTGGGTAAGTAGTCTCTCAGCCTTCATTTGTAGGAGGTGACACATGAGCTCTCCCACCTGCTGTAGATTTCATGACAATGTCCCTTGGGAAACCACAACGGCAGCTATGCAGTTGTGGGATGAGAAAGAAGGATCATACAATTAATTAGGAATTGCTAAGTTGTCAGCAGCATAGGCTGCAGTAAGCAATTTGTTTTCAGCCCAGGAAGGGGGTCGACTTGCAAAATAAATTTAAAAAACCCCAACTCTTTGATGGGAAGGGTGCAGCAAATTTATCACTGTTTGTCTAAAGAAGCAAAGGAGGATAAAGCAAAGCTTGTGAACAATGCAAAATACCATTGTTACAGGAAAGAAGGAATGAACTGTCTTAGGAATACAGACTGTGTCAATCTCTGGACAATGGAGCCCCTCACTCCTGGGTAGAGGAACTTGCTGCTGAAACAACAAGAAATTACATCCTGGGAATGTGGAGATCTGTATGTGTAGGACTTCTGCTTGTTTTCTTGCTTATTAATATGCATTTGTAGGCATGGAAGGGGAAGAGGAATTGCCTACCTATATATTCAGTGGGACTATCACCTTAGCTGGATGTGTGTGTGGAGAATGCCCTAAACTGTACTGGGGAACAGTCGAGGGAAGGATAAATTAAATGGCAATTCAGCCACGATTTGGTGTGTGGATGAGTACCATTGTTTCTCCATGTTTGAACCTTTGGGTTGAGAAGAGCCTGAGAAAGAGACTTTTAAACCCAAAACAAAATGTTAGTAGTCAAGGAATTTGAAGGGAAGCAAATTGACAGCTACCTGAACTGCAGGTAGACTTATGAGTTCCATCTGGGTGTGCCTGCAGAAAAAAATAAAGAAACCTTCATCATGGTGTCCTTGATGAAAGCCATCTGTTGATGGAAGCCAAGATTGAAATAAAATAAACAAGTCTATCTTAAGAAAGTAAAAGAATGCCACTAAGAATGTCTCATAATGTAAACTGAGACTGTACATTCACCTTGAATACTGCTTACAATTCTGGGCACAGCACTTCAAAAAGGGTAAAGCAAATGGATCCAGAGAAGGACAAGAAAAAAAATATCAGAGGAATAGCAAGATGTCTCCTGTGTGCATGGTGATTATAAAGGTGAATGCTTTAGAAAGGAGCAAATAAATTATGACATAGCATAAATATATCCAGTACTGACTAGAACAAAGAAGGTTAGACAGAGGCACCTGTTTGCTTTCATACTAGAAAAAAAAATACAGATACACAATAAAGGATAAGAAAACCAATTTAAAACTGTTAAAAGGATGGTTCTGGAAGCATAAATAGCATGCAGCTGTGAGTAGACTGCAGTAAAACATGACTGAGAAAAAAGATTAGTAGGATTCCAAAGAGTCCTTAAGACCAGATCTCCACTGGTATTCAGGTGACTGCCTCCTACTGAAGCACATGTAGTAACTTCAATTAGCTATGAGCTCAATTTTGGGAAGTTTTGAGCATGCTGGCTGTAATCCAGTGAGACCCATGCTTTGCTCTCAGCAGGTAAATATTGTCCCTGATGAGTGCAGCAGAAATTATACCCCTGATGTTAACCACACACTTATATTATTTTCTGGACCTGCACGAGCATGTTCAGTACTGAGTTTTCCATAAATAAAATGCCCACAATTACTTATCCTAGGGGAAGAAATTGCTTCATTGAGGAACAAACACCCAGTGATCTGTATATGTTTAACTGTAACAATAGCACNCCTTTAGTTTAAAGCTGCATTTCAGTGTCTGACACTCCATTTTGGAAGAAATGAATAGTCTCTTGTCAGTATGCCTTAGTGAAAAAACAAAAGAGAATAATTTTTTAAAAAATACTAGAATATTTAAAGAGTCGAATACGTGACTCAAATATAACAATAGTTTAGAAGGTTTTAAGTTCTGGTTCATTGCTGCTGAGAGCTGTTGGGATTAGTTACATGGTATGTGCTCCTTGGTGGCAAAATGAGCTGCCCTTCCTCCACTGCCCTTCAGCCCTTTCTGCCTCCTCCCACACTCATTCAGATGTGCCAACACAACTGCTTGTGGGATCATTTCATGGACCAGATTAGGCAGATCTGTGTTGAAAAGCAAACAAACCAACAAAAAACAAGAACAAAAGCCTTTTTTTCTGGTGTTTTTCTTTTTGCCCTGGATTGTATCAAGGGTCTGAGACACAGAATGTTCCACAAACAATTGCATTGCCTCTGTCAAGGAGACAGCAAACTGCAGCAGAGGGGCAGCAGCTGGGTCAGGGCAGTGCCGAGGAACTTCCCAAGGCAGTTTTGTCAGCAAAAATAATATTTAATTGCCCTAAAAGTCTCTCTCTAGACTCAATTACAGCAGGATTTAATTCCAAAATTCATATTCATCCCACCTCTCTGTAACTGTACTTTTATACATATGTATATATCATATATATATGTGTGTGTGTGTATCTCTAAATTCCAAAAATACTAAGTGTCTCACTAAGCTGTGAGATTTGTTTCCCTCGAGGAAAAAAAAAAAAAAACAACCAACCCAAGAAACAAAACCACAAAGACAAACCAAGTGTTTAGAGACACAGCTAAAAATGCCTGGGAAAACACACTGCAGTGTTTGTAAAGACCTATACAATAGAGTCCTAGCTGCCTGCCACACAAACATTCCTCTGTTGTGAATGGATGCTTAAGTATGGAGCAGCAGACCATAGGCGTGGGCAGAGCAGCAGGTGGCAGGTCACTCCATTAATATGGAGAATTCAAGCGATTCCAAACATTTTGCCGTGCCTTTACCCCCATGATGTGAAACTGTATGACAACGGAGTGAAGTTCCAACGGCTCCATTTTAGGGACGAGGAATCTGCAGATATACCTAATTAGATATTACCCATTTACTGCCAGCTCCTATTTACTGTCACCAAACCACCCATTCTTCCCTGCTCGCTGAAGTGTGTTTTGTGTCTGTCAGCAAGGTGCTTTGTAGAGCTTGTGTGTGCTGAGATGCAGAATCAGTCTGTGTGCAGACATTTTCCCTGTCCCCAGGATAAATGGCAAAACAACATGCCCAAGAACATGAAACAACTGATGGATCTAGAAAGACTACTTTGGTCTCCAGGCTCCAAGGCAGCATCCTGTGTGCTGGCCTGTGCCTGTCACTGGGAGTCCTCATGACTAAAGTTTTCCTGAAACACAATGGGAGTTGCATCCTCCATTAAACTATTAGATGACCTGCACTTTAATGTGGTTACTCTTAACCACGTTTCAAAAATTAACAACCACATTAAGCGGTTTTTCACATTCTAAATCTTCTTAATATTTTGTTACCCAGGGATCTTTTTTAGCATTCACCTGTCTGAAAATGACTGGGGAACAGAAATGCAAATTACTCCCAGATAATGCAAATATGTGGCATTTTGCAAATGAACCTTGCAAAGCTTATACACATGTTAGAGCATATTCCTGATGCAGCATCTATCCTCAATTAAGCTGGTGATGACCATAATATTTTATATTGTATGTCAGAGGTTAATGGTTCTCACCTTTTCTTGACTTTATCTCACCACCTTCTCCTTTCTTCTCTCCTGCCCAGTGGCAACACCACTTGGCAGCAGCTGTCTTGGTTTGCTGTCTTGTGTCAGATGTGTTAAATGCAGGGCTGCTGAAGGTGCAGTTCACATCATTCCAGGGAAATATGTTGAATACCCCGGGACTGAGTTTAGGTGCTGGACTTCTCCTGCTTTTTCTTACTTCTCCTTGCAGGTAAAAGCAGCCTTGGAGGGGCATTCAGTGAACTTCATGATGTAGGAGCTGCCCCTGGGTTTTCTGCCTTCAGATTACCTTTTGGCCTGTCCTCACTTCTCTGAATTAAAATTGTGTTACTTCAGTGCTTCAAATATGACAGGCATTCCACAATGAAAGGAATGAGCAGCTGTTCCTTGGAAAATCTCCAAAAAATACAAATAGGTACCAAACCCCCACTGAAGAGCCAATCTTCAGATATAATTGTGCACTGGAATGTACCATTTTTATCTGCCAATATAATTTATTTCCAGCCACAGTTCTACCTGACCTCTGTTAGATACACTCATTGCATTCCGCACTGTACAGCAAAAATGGGGTCTTGGAAATAATGCATGTAAATACCACTTTGCACTGTTTCATTTCTGTTTATGAAACAATACCATCCTCAACAAACTCCTGAAACCTTTCCATATACGGATATTTATTTAATGGACCCAAATCTTCCAGGATGATATAATGAATACATCAAGAATGCCCCCATAAGTAGACCCTTAAAATACTTTGATTTTACATATCCTCTTCCTAGAAAAGGATATAAAGAAAAAAAATTATTTAAGTGACAGCCAGTGCTGTAATTTAAAAATTGAATAATGTGTGTGGAACAACTTTTGCAGATCATCAATAACAGGCAGAAATCCTCAGTTCTACCCTTTTTCACAAAATGTCTCTGTCTCCTCAGTATCATACCTCAAGGGAAACTGACAAATCCCTTCAAATTATAAGTATATATTAAAATTTGTATCTCCCTTGGTTACTCAAAGGGACAATAATGAAGACACTGCATTATGTGATATTCCAGTTAGCCGTCTGACCCTATTTTTGTAGACATGAATGGTTTCTTTCTTGTGTCTGTTCCATAGGATCTGTCAACTCTCTCCCTGCTAATCTGTGTCACATCTCTGTCAGTACTTTCCTCTCAAATGGTGTAATCAATTAGCAAAATTATACTAAGCTATGAGCAAATATATCTAACTTGTTTTTAGCTTTCTTTTCAAGGTGATGCTTCTTACCAGACTTTGTAAGATAACTCCAAAATCTGTACTTTTTTCCCTCTAGTTGTTTTTCAAATCTAATAAAAGATAAAAGTTCTTGAAGCACTACATCTTAAAATGCTGGAAAGAATAGTCTTAGCACTTACATTCTGAAGATTGTCCACATGGGAATATGGAAAACTGGAAGCAAAGTTTTTTTTCAGGTTGCAGTGATGTGGAATATTTGATGGTGCATCAACATGAAGAAAATACATTTCTGTGTTTGGCTTGTTCATCAGAGTAGGAAGGTGAGTTATTCACCTGCTGATTTGTCATCTTCGCTGCTAGTGACAGATTCATTGATCCTCATACTCATCTCTCCATTGGCACAAGCAATTCAGTTAAAGGCTACTAAAAATGCCTGTTAATTGGAAACAGGTTTTCGTAACTAAAATTTGCCTATGCTGAAATGTAGAACAGGAAAGAAAATATTTTCTAGTGTATTTTCTACCTCCATTGCTGTTTTGTAGATAAGGCTTCTGTGACTTAAAATTTAGAACTTCAAGTGATGTATAAGATAGTGTATATAAAATCATTGTGGAGCTAAAAGACCTTTTTTGACCTTTTGGCTTCCTTAGGTTTTGCATCATATTTGGTTATCATTTAAGAAATAACTCCCCATATTTAAGATACATACACATATGAACTGGTTTGTTATATTGCCACTATTTCTGTTCTGTCATCTGAAAAAACAGGATAGTCTGGGGAAAAGATAGGGAGGTTTTTTGCACCACAGAAATACCTTCCAGTGTTTGTTAGATCCCTCTACTAGTATGTGCAATATGGGAAGATATTTCATTATTAAAAAGGTCGCAGAGCACTGTTTTTAAGTGAAATACCTTCCTTGGAAATGTATTAGGCATATTTCACTACAACGAGTTTCTAAAGGATCTATTTAAGGAGAGATGAGAACAATCTTTACTCCTGCCCAGTCTGTGAAGGAGGCTGCTTTGGGAAAGGGAATGTTAACAGGTGAAAGGGAGGAAGAGGCAAAATACACACTATGCAAACAACCTAATATCATTATATCTTTCTTTTTCCTCATTGTACTCTTGCACATACACTTTGAAAGTAGTGTGCTTGGTGGACTTTCCTGGCTTTGCCTGAACTGAGTATCACATCAAGCACCCCAGCTCAGCAGCGGTTTCGCAACCCTGTCTGATATTCCCTTTGTGCATCAGGCGGAGGTAGATTTTGTTTCATGCATCATTCATAAACTCACTGCTGGGATTCTACAAGTTGCTACATCTCCCAGTCCTATTTCAGAGGTTTAAAACAGAAAGAGATGACTGTACTTCTGTGGAAAATGGTCAGAGGTGCCACATCATAAGATGTTGCTGATGTCAAAGACACTTATTTTGAATACATGGTAAAAAAAGTAGCTCTTTACTGTTGCACCCAGGTCTTAAAATTTTTCTTGAGTCTTATTGTGCACTATGTTGCAGTATTATTTCACATGCTGGCAGAGGACACACCTGTATCCCCAGCACAAAGAACAGGATAAACCAAAACCCTTGCTTTATGGAAAGCTGCTGCTTGAGAACGTCTGCAAATCACTTAATCTTCCAGTCAATCATAACCTTTTCTCTTACCCAACTATGTCACAATAAGACCATCTTCCCTTGAATTCAGCCTATTCTTTGCACCTATGGGGCTTCTTTTCTCTCTTTTCTTATCTTTATGTCTCCACAGTGTGTGGTAGATCCTTTCCTCCTGTTTTTTCCACCATCTGGAACAGCCATCAACCATTCTGTGACTGATTGAGTTGGGCTCATTGCACATTTGATGTCTTTGGACATCTATTGTCACTGGCTTATGCCTCCTTTCTCAGCTGGAAGAAAAAGAAAAAAAGAAAAAATAATACCACCACCACCAATAATAATAAGGGCAATAGAACTTTCATTCCTGAACTTTTTTGCAATCCCAATATGAAAGCCCCTAAGAGCCCAGGAGGCTGCAGGAATCACCCTTAATTCTATCTAGACTGGATGTAAGATCCATTTTAACAAAGAATATCTGTATTTGTGCTGATAAATGTAGCCCACAAAGACATGTTCTCAGATGGTTTTGGTAATGGCATATATAATCCATCACAGTGAATTTTGAAGCAGGGCCTCAGGAAGGGTGATGAATCCCAGACTGAATTAGTTTGTAGCAAGGCAAATGTGTACTCCTGTCTGTAGCCCAGAAATTGTTCCCTACAGATGGCTAGCCACATTTTTCACTGTGTTTTCACCTGATTAGGCAGGAACATAGGAAATCCCTGGTGGGGATCCCATTCAATCAAGTGAAACAGAACAGGAATTTGATGGCACCCAGGAGAAAAAGCCCATGTCCACATATCTGACTTCACATTCCTCAAAGTTCCCCAAGGATGAGGGGACATCAGCTTTGATCTTGCAATGGGCTTTGCTACTCTCCCTTAGACCACTCCCTCATCTTAGATACGATTGCTCTTGCTCATCAACCACAACTTGCGCATAAATGTTAACAGAACCAGAGCAGAACCCTGAAATATGTCATGCCTTTCATGCCACCCTTCACATTCGTTTTTAATAATGTCTTCATCTGCTGACCTTGTAGAACTTGAACTAAATGCACTCTCCAATACACTAAATTACAGTCTAATATACAACTACAAGAAGGGGGATCCGGGGAGCTACACCCTGACCTCAGTGCCGGGAAAGGTCACCGAGCAGATCACCTTGAGTGCCATCACATATCACATGCAGAACAGTCAGGGTTTTGATTGGGCCCATTTGGTGTGAGTTAATGAGAGGCAGGTCTTGTTTGACCAGCTGCACCTCCTTATGTGAGGCCACTTAGTGGATGGTGTCTACCTGGACTTTAGTAAAGCCTTTGACAATATTTTCCACAGCATTCTCCTGGAGAAACAGGCTGTTCGTGGATTTTTTGGGCAGCCTTTGCTAGGTATAAAACTGCTTGGATGGCCAGGCCCAAAGAGATGGTGAATGGAGTTACATCCAGTTGACAGCTGCTCACCAGTGGTGTTCCCCACGGCTCAGAGTTGGGGCCAGTCCTGTTTAACATCATTATCAATGACCTGGCCAAGACAATCAAGTGTACAAACTGCAATCAGTTTGTAGATGACATAGAGCTGGACAGGAGTGCTCATTTGCTGGAGAGCAGGAAGGGTCTACAGAGGGATCTGGACAGGCTGGATCTATGGTCTGAGGTTCAATAAAGTCCTGCCTTGAAGTCACAAAAACCCCATGCAGCACTAGATGCTGGGGGAAGTGTCTGGAAAGCTGTTTGGTGAAAAAGGACTTCAGGGGGAGGGTCGGGGGAGACCTTTTCCCTCTCTACAGCTACCTGAAAGGAGGTCGGCGTTGCTCTTCTCTCAGGGAACCAGAAACAGGACAAGAGAAATGACCTCAAGTTGCACTAGGGGAGGTTTAGATTAAATATTAGGAAAAATTCCTTCACCAATAAGGTTATCAAGCATTGGAACAGGCTGCCCAGGGAAGTGGTTGAGTCACCATCCCTGGTGATATTTAAAAGTTGTGTAGATGTGTCACTTGGGGACATGGTTTAGTGGTGGACTGGGCNAGATGGTGAATGGAGTTACATCCAGTTGACAGCTGCTCACCAGTGGTGTTCCCCACGGCTCAGAGTTGGGGCCAGTCCTGTTTAACATCATTATCAATGACCTGGCCAAGACAATCAAGTGTACAAACTGCAATCAGTTTGTAGATGACATAGAGCTGGACAGGAGTGCTCATTTGCTGGAGAGCAGGAAGGGTCTACAGAGGGATCTGGACAGGCTGGATCTATGGTCTGAGGTTCAATAAAGTCCTGCCTTGAAGTCACAAAAACCCCATGCAGCACTAGATGCTGGGGGAAGTGTCTGGAAAGCTGTTTGGTGAAAAAGGACTTCAGGGGGAGGGTCGGGGGAGACCTTTTCCCTCTCTACAGCTACCTGAAAGGAGGTCGGCGTTGCTCTTCTCTCAGGGAACCAGAAACAGGACAAGAGAAATGACCTCAAGTTGCACTAGGGGAGGTTTAGATTAAATATTAGGAAAAATTCCTTCACCAATAAGGTTATCAAGCATTGGAACAGGCTGCCCAGGGAAGTGGTTGAGTCACCATCCCTGGTGATATTTAAAAGTTGTGTAGATGTGTCACTTGGGGACATGGTTTAGTGGTGGACTGGGCGGCACTGGGTTAAAAGTTGGACTTCATGATCTTTAAAGTCTTTTCCAAACCAGACAATTCTATGATTCTATGATAACACAGAGTTCACCCCAAAAGTCAGCTGAAGAAACTTGGTGTCTAATGCAGTATAACTAAAGGAGTCTTCTGAAATAAACCAAAATTATGAATGTGTCATGGAGGACAAGCTCAGAAAGATGCCCTGCTCTCTTCTTGCTCTTCACTGAAGTGGAGGTGGCAGTTTCTTCCTCTTAGGGAGCTAATAAGGACAAAAGTATGAATAGAACCAGTATTAGTTTTGGGCTACCCTAATGTTTCTGCACTTTTTGCTTAGCAACCACTCAAGGAATTTAAAGCCAACATATTCACTCCACTGATGTCACATTACCAAGAAACCTAGCCAGACGTTCAAGTGCACAATTGAATATGCTTTCCCTTTTTTTGCCTAGCTCACTTTCATCTCAGGTCCATTTGGGGAAGGAACAGCAACGCTCCAGCAGGAACCTTCAGGCATGTTTTCAAATCAGATTGAGCAATGCCATGACTGAACAGTACTTACACAGTGCTGAAGATTATGTTTTGAAAAGCTTTTAAAGTTTTATTCTAATTAGTCTTCTGCTACATGTTTGGATAGATGAGATATTACTTGGATACTGGTTGTCTGTGATAGCAGGTACCTTCTGAACTTAATTCTGGTTTCTTTACACGCAAAATCCCTTTCAAACTATGGGTGAATTCATGGTTTTTGACATAACTTACGAAAATAAAATAAGATGGGGGTGTGCTATGGTGACATATACCATGTTTCCCAACATGCAGCAGAACTTGTTGTGCGTTAGTTTGTGTACAATATCCTTTCATTGCTGTCATGATGAGGTGAGGAGGATAACAGTCCCTGTATTCAGTACAGAAAAATTCATACCTATCACTTGGAGACATCTCCAATCTTTTTATATTAAAGGTGGGGTAATTTTTTTATGTGATGACAGGAGGATATATTCTGCTATCACATAGTTCTTTCATTATAAGTGTCTGTGCAATGTCTTTAAAAGTTTATGTGAAGGCTGTGTTTTGCTTGAAGTGGTTGCCTCGTTCCTGAGTGTTCCTCCACATGCTGCAAAATGAAGACATTTAGCCCTTGGCCCTATGAATTAACAGCAGCCTTTCACTCAGCTCACATTTAATTACTGTGCAAGTCTTTTTCTTTTTGGACCGCATTGTGTGCTGGAATTACCTCTTGTGGAACAATTTGCATAACACAAAGTATCAGAAAGTGTCATTTTGATTTAGTTTGCTCCTGTTGAAGTGTAAACAGCCACTCAAGATGTAAGGCAGGGTATTCTCTGTTCCTTCCTTGCCTTGATTCAGAACCTCAATGGTTCTTCAGGCAGACAGATCAACATTTTCCATGGGGAAAATGGAAGGGCAAGAAACACTACAAATCCCTCCTTAAAGTTTGTGTGGCATGTGAGGCCACTGGAGTTTTTCACAAAGCAGTAATTAAAACAAAGCACATACTTGGTGCAAGCAAAATTATCAGAACTTTAGCCCAACCTACTCTCTCTATAGTATTTTGTTACTATAATTTGCCATATCCAAAACAGCAACAGCTTGTGAGGTTTTGGTGCAAAACTCTTTTTCTTTGTGAAAGGACTGTGTATATTTAATTAATTTTAGGTCTGCTCCTATTAGTCATCATGGGGATATAATAAACCCTTTTAAATTTTTTAAAGGACAAGGAGAGAAAGGAATTACTGGGAAGGACTCTGTTTCTGTCATCATAGCTCAATTGACTTGCTTTCTTGGGTAGCTATGCTGCATCAGCTCCTTGCCAAAGAGCTTGTCTTCCCTTCATTACAATTTTCTAAATCTGCTCCTTGCCTCCTGAACTGTCTGGCATTTTATCTGGAGGACACATCAGTTCAAGGAAAGGGACAAGACTGCAGAGATTTCTCTCCCTGAAGAAATTTAACCTTTGTGCTGGATTGACATGTCTGCGCACTTAAAACCATTTTATATCTAAATCATGTCCAAGTCAAATCCCTCAAGCCCCAGTATCTCAATCTTAAGGGAACGGAGGAAATTTGCATCTAATTTTGAGGGGCTAGTGAGAGGAACTGTGCCAAGAATGGTGCCAATTATGAACAGGACAAGCTGGTTTTCACCTGCTTGTTGAGGTATATGCATAAGTACATCCTTAGCTGCTGTAAATTAGTGTAATTCCACTCACATCCAAAGAGTCTCCATGTTCATTATCTGGATCTTTATTTTCACGTACTGAGTGTGCTACACAATTTCCTGTGCGAGGTAATTTGCATGCAGGCATGCTCCAGCTGCACAGTTCTGTAATGTTTATATGCCTGTCATTATAAAATGCTGAGTGAACAATAACAGGGACTAAACAGGAGCATATGAAGAGCAGAAAAATCTTGGGATGAAGTGAATGCCTCGCACAAATATTCAATACATTAACTGCTTTATTATCATTTTCCATTATTTCTTAGCTAGACACAGACAGACAGTCTGCTGTAGTGGAAAAGAAATAGCTGGTCCAACAATTAGAAGAAATTTAAAAACTAAAGCTATGGCACAGCTGCTTTTTTTTTTCCTGCTGCAAGAGCTGAGAAAAAAAATGCACTTTGAGGCTAAGCTTTTCAGAGTAGAGAAAGTTAAAAAAAAAAAAGGCAAGAACAATTCAGGAAAACTTCAGTGTGTGCAATGAGGCTAAACCTGAAGGAAAAAGATATTCATTGCAGTCCGCAAAAACATCTCCTTGCTACCTAGTCTGTGTGTTTTACTCTGAAAAGCAGAACAACTGATCAGAGAGGACCTGGGAGGCAAAAGTGCAGCAGTCAGAAGGACCAAGTGAAAGTAGCCCTCGAGATGAGAACAGGAAAGAAACAAAGGAAGAGAGAAGCAGCACCAGGAAAGCTTCTGTTCCTTTGTGCAGTCGCTTGCAGTCTCCCTCTCGGGGAGGGAGGCATGCTGAACTCTGGCTGTCAAAGCAGCCCAACCAAAATCTTTTTGTGACATCAGATGATCTATCCTGCTGGCCACTGGTCTTCAGTGGGATTTTGTGAAGCTGTCATTTGAAAGTCACTGCCAGTGACACATAATGAGTTAACGAGATTCATCATTGAGAGCTCCAAGTGGTTTTAACATCTGGGTTATGAAGTTTACAAGAGAAAATTATTAACCATTCAAGCACTGTCACAATGTCTTTCATCCTTCAGCAAAATGTTTAGACTTCTGATGAAGCTGTTAGTGCAGTACCTATTACAAATAAAGCTGAATTTCAGACATAAAACATTAGGCAACTCACAATCACACTTTGCTGAAAAGTGTTAACCTTGAAAAATAAATCAGTCATTCGGAGTGTTAGGTACTCAAGCACAGAAAATGCCAGGTATCCAAAGAGCTCTCTTACTCCTTACTATCTAAATGGCAACATTTCTGCTCTCCAAGAGAGGCAGCAGAAACAGTCTCTACCATTCAGTTAACCAGTCACAAAACTCAAATAGCCATGTTCCTTAAGAGCAGCCCCTGTTCTGGGAGAGAATGTTTCATGGATATTTACGGACAAATCCTGCAAAAAAAACCCAGATTACTAAATTAAAATATGCATAGTTCTGCAAGAAAATAGACATACATGATAAAAGAAATTTAAAATGGTTGAGCATCATTGAATTCCAAGTTTGAATAATTAGCCTTGAGAATAAACCTAAGTAAATATAGGGAAGCAAAAGATTTTAAGGAAAGAGAACACAGATACTTTAAATACACATTTAAAGCCCAGTTCCATCTGACCCCAGGAAGCTTTCCTTCAAGCCAAGTGGGTGCACCAGAGTCAACCAAACAGATGGTAAACATTAGTAGACATTACACATTTCTGAGGGACAAAGAAGGATTTGAGTATGATGAGATGAACAAAATGCACTCAAATAAATGGATTATACAATATAGTAGGTCTGCATCTAAGCTCAGAGGTGTTTTGTTCAGGCTTGGTTCAAGCTAGAGCCAGAACTGTAAGCCATATTTCTGCCTCTGGACCAATAATTTTCTTCTATACAGGGAAGAAAGTAGAAACAAAATTCCCCTCAGTGAAAGACACTGGGATACACTTTAGTCTTCCTTAATTTTCAGACATTTAAATATGTCTCATGGTTTTGAAATCAAGAGAGGATGACATTTATCTTTATTGGGTTTGCATGGCCAGTTGTTGGTAGTGGGAGATCAACAACAGGGACTTCTCTGAGAAGCTGCTAGGAATTTTCCCATGTCCAACAGAGCCAATGTGAGCTGCCTCCAAGATAAACCCACTGCTGGCTGAGGCTGAGCTCATCATCAACGATGGTAGCAAATCTTCGTGTTTTAAGATTTGGTTTGATTGGCTGTAAATTCACTTAATTTTCCCAAGCTGAATCTCTCTTACAAGTGATGGCACTTGGTGAGTGATCTCTCCCTGTCCTGATCTTGAGCCATGATCCTCTCATTATATTTTCTCTTCCTCTCCCATCTGAGGAGGGGAGTGAAAGTGTGGCCTTGGTGAGCATCTGGCATCCAGCCAGGGTCAAACCATCACATCATCTAAAATGGGGGCTTTCACAATTAGATGATTCTACTCCAGTAATTTTATTTTTAAAGACATGAGTACTGACTGGAAAAACAGAAACCTCAATCCAAATTACTCCAAGCACGTTTTATGTTGTAAAGGGAGAAACAATGTTTGAAACCCTAAACACACAACGGCCTTAATTTCTAATGAACCAAACAAAAACCTGAGACATTCCAGATGTTCCAAGAGTTTGTCATTCAGATTCCACATATCAAGCAACTTTTAAAAATAAATATGAAATGTGGTACAGATTTAGACAATTTAATCCACTGAGTTCCACTCATATCCTGCATAGACAAGTTGTTTTGCTATTCCCATCAGTAATGACTTCTGTAATTGGATATGCTGTGAAATTCAGCTCTTCTTCTTAGTTCCATCTATTACCAGTTTCTCTGTTCTCTTTTTGATGCCCAAATTATCTCATATTCATCTGGACTTTGTCAATGCAAAGCTGTTCTTATTACTAGCCTTTGTTGTTTCCTGACTTGATTTTGAGTCAAAGTCCTTTCTTGTAAATATGTATCATTAACATACTTGATTAACTTATTAAACATTGCAGCACAAGCTCATTATGTGTTTGTCTGATGTGATTTAACTTTCATTTTCAGTGAGTTCATTGCAATGGAAAGGCTGTATGATGCAGAGGGAGTTCAGGGTACTGCATAATGCTCTCTCCCTGTCAAGCAGTGGTTCAAATCCAGTCTCTTCAAAAGCAGCTTTAATTATCACTGTCTAACAGTTTTGGAGAAGCATTCTTTGTTGCTGCCTCATAAAACTAGGAGTTGTTTGTATACAGACTTTATTGCAAAAAAGTGAAGAATGACAAAAGATGTGCTTTCTTCTAATACTGAGTAAAGGACTTTATTCTAATAAACTGTTATTCCCCTTTGCTTCCCTTGTTTCTTCTCTTTTTCCTACTCTGTTGAATGTCTGTGGTGAAATTTTTCCTGCCTTCCCTGTGCTTGCCTTCTGCTTATTAACTAAAGCAACTGTAAGTCTCTTAATGCTACAGCCTGACCCTGGGCAAGTCACTGTGTGAGCACGCATGCTTTTTCCAGCTGCAGCAGCAGTGCCAGCTGAAGAGGTTATCAGCCCGACCCTGCCTCCTAGCTACCCATCCTTGCCAGAGGCAAAACAGCCTGAGCTGCTTTCAGGAATGTACTCCAATCCAGATGGGGTAGCAGATACTTACTCATCAGCCTCTCAAGCAGGGCCCACTTGTTTGGGCTGAAATGGGTTGGGGAGCTTTTCCAAGGGCAGCAGAAGGAGCCTGAAGGAGCAGTAAATTCTGCTGGGAGAGCAGTGATTTGCCACGGCACTGGGAGAGCTCCAGCAGCTCCTTCTGCCACCTTGGGCGTGGGTAAAAGGTGCCACAAGTCTGCATGCTCTTGGTCTTGCTCTGTCTCTCCTGTCTGTAACATGGGCTTGGTGACGTTCTCTGAATTTCGTGCAAGGTAGAATTCATCAGCTGTGCCAACCCCTCCAAGAAAAAAGATGTAAAGCACAAAGAAAAGCCACAGCATGATTAAGAATTGCTGTGTCAGATTCTAACAGAGTGGTGGCAGGCATAGCTGCTGCATTTTAGCCATGAAACAAAGTGACTGGTTTGTTTCCATGCTAACTATTCATGGCAGATAAGAATTCCATCTCCCAGTGCCCCTGGAGGAAAGGTTTCATGTGTCTGTCCAGCTCCGCGTGAAAAGTGCACGCCAGACTATAGGTCACGGCACCCCCCTCCACCCCCAGCCCTAGACTAGAGAGAAGATAGGTCATTTTTGCCTTCTAGGCTCTACTATTTTTTTGTCCATGAAAGCTCAGCTGAAATTGCTACTACATCAGGGCCAAGAGGAATGGGTACCCCTGTCTGTTCACTGCACAACACGTAGATTGCTGGTCTCCTGTAACTAGAGAAATCCCCGAGGGAATAAGAGATTTCTCTACCTCTCTACCATGTTTCTCTATGTGGATGGACAGGCCAGGTCAAAGTGTGGTTCTTCATGATCAGCACATCTATCTACCGGTGCCTCATCAGTGAAGAAGCCCCAGAGCTCCTGAATGCACTTGGCCATCACACTGCCCTGCAGACAGGCAACATCGATGCATGATTCCTTGCATATCATTTGTCTTCTGCCTGCATTTGTAAAACTGTTTTGTTGCAGCACAGGGATGCCCTCCCAGCAGAGCAGAGCAGGCCTGTTTTACCGGGTTTCTGATGTGGGAATTTGCAATTAAGTGTAATTTCTCTGCAGTGTCTGTGTACTGAGAAAATCACTGATATTCCTGGGAGTAAATCCACTCACGCACTGTGATATTCTCAGGAAGATAGTAGGAAAGCTATGTCTGTGTTTGGAGGGCTGGGACACACTGTCTATATTAATTAAGAACTGAAATTGATACTCTCCAGTAGACATAGCTGTTTCAAGTTTTACTCAGCTCCAGTTCATGTGGTCCATAACGAATCTAAGAATTACTTATTAAAGGAACTTCTCAGACATTGTTTTGTCAAAAAATGAGGTGACACAGTAGAAGGTGACACTGTCCCTTTGCTGTCTAAGAGATAAAATAGCTCTTATGCTTCAGGAAGAAAAATTGTCTCCTTTGGAAGAAATAGTGAGAGAACGTATATGGTCTGTATTGTGTGGGAAATCAGTCTTGATGATTACCACTGTCTCTGCTGGCTTTAAGCTTGTCAATCTCTACAGCTGATAGTCTGAGGTCTTGCACAAGTGCTAAACTAGTCTTTAGGAAGTGTAGAGCCATTATATATGATATAAACCACAGGACAACCTGACCGTGTGAATGGCAGCTTTTCAATTTGCAATATGTCCTTTATAAAGAATCATACTTTCTTTTAGAACACACAGGGAAAAAAATATTCTTGTGTTCATCGAACTGTTGGAGCTACATGACAACAAGCAAGAAGTCTGGAAACCATGGAAAAGAGGGCATCATAATCCATAACACTGCATAATTAATCATTTTTGCAAAAACACAATCTTAAAAGCCTTGAAGTGTTTATGAGCTTCCAGCGGCCTATTAATAAAACACAGTCAAAATGGAAATTAACTCTTTAAAATATGATGATGGGTAAAATTAAATTTTCCACCAAATAATATTATTTAGAGGTCATGCATGTCTTTGTCTCCTGATTTTTTGAAAGAATCACTGAATAAATCTAACTTTTGATTTAAACTGAAGGCATGTATAATAGTGTATGGGATGGTAACTAGTTCTACAGAACAGGAAAAATGTTAGCAGAGGAGCCATATAATCTAAAAATAAAACAGTTCCAATGGTTTAGCAGATTGGCTAAACAACAGTTTCTGATGGCAGGAGCTATCAAGAAATTCAAGCATTTCTCAGTGCTTCATGATGTTTTTCCATAGACTATCACAGTTTCTTTTAAAAATAAAGCCTAATTGTTATACAATACACACTCATCATCTCACATGCCAAAAATACCGTCTATTAGAGGAACATTAAGGTGATAAAATAATCCCACAGAAGCAAGAAAAACTAGTTGCAGATTAAACCTCTATGGCGTAATATAAAGGGCACCACGGGAAGACATTAATGTGGAACCTAATTTTGGAAACGTAATGATAATGATTATTTTTCCAACAGGTAATAAGAATAATCGGCATTTATGCTGGTGTGTTGCCTCCTGTGTGATCTGGATGCATTTAGTATGGCTGAGGGGAAGGTACCTTTTGGGTAAATGAAGGAAATGGGAGGGAAGGAGGTCTGTGACCTGCTGTAGAGTAGGGCTGTTAGGAAAGTTTCACACAGTTGCCCTCCAATTGCCATGAAAAGGCCAGAGGTGTTTATGTGGACAGGTGCTGAGCTTGCAGAATTAAGCTAAAATAGTACTGGGTGCTTCAGAGAAGCTCAGGCTAATGTCTACATAAAGTGAGGAGGAGCTGGGAGTAAGGAATTTTTATAGTCTTTTAATTTTGTTTGTGCTTGGGAAATTTTTTTCATTTAACTTTTTTAGGTAATTTTTCAGGTTTTATTATGCTAAGTAAATACTGAAAAAAATAACATTATTGCTTTGGTAGTAATATAATAATAGTAAAACTAATGTAAATTTAGATACAATCGTGTAAGAAGGACATAAAACCTCTCATTAGGCTTCAAAGAAAGAAGCTGAAATCGAGCCAATCTGAAGGTTCATGAAGTCAATCAGACCTTACACTGTTATGTATTGGTCACACACAAAAACTGAGTCCTCCAACAAACACAGCAGACCATGGAGTGATGCTAGTTGGCACTAAACCATCACACCTGAATTTTTGAGCCACAGTTCCTTGCACACATTAAGTTGCCTCCAGCCAGCACTGCTGTTGCAGCAGATTACTCTGCACTCTCCTCTGCTTCACTCCCCCACTGGACTGGCATCAGATCTTGCTGGTGGATGACGCCATAAGTGTTGATGCAGCAGGAAGGGAATAAGATTGGGAAACAAAGCAGGTTAAAACTATTTTGGAGTGGTTTTTTCTGTCCTTTTTTTTTCTCATCTCTGGAAAGGATCCACTCTGTACCACTGTGTGTCTCCACTAGCACTGATGCTCTCTCCTCAGAGAGGGAAGGGCTGTTCAGCCATTGGCTGACTGAATCAGGGGAAAGAACGTGTGTTTCCCTTGGCTGCAGTGTTGGAAGTGTGTCTGACACTGTGTGTGTCACTGCATGACATTTGCTCTTCCCCTGGGAGCTAAGCTGACTGCAGGTGGCACAGTCACGGTGGTGACCTAGTTAGCCAGGATCTTGGCCCAGATACAAGCTCAGTTTTCTGTCCCTAGGGAGTCTGGTTTCAATATCAGACAGGTAAAAATGGAAATGGGGTTGCTCATCTCAGTGTAATCCTTCCAACAGCTCATGGGCCGCAGTTTGGCCCAGAAAGCATTGTCTCCTCGGGTGCTAGCTAAACAATCACATAGAGATGGTCACAAACCACCTTCTCCCGTGCTCTGCATTAATCAGATGTGAGCCAGCAAATGCTAGTTGCATGGTTGTGCTCAAAACAGAGTTATACTGAGGAGAGCTTTGCAATAAGTGCTAACACAGCCAAATGGTGCACACTCCATCACGGGGAGCACAGAGTTAGGTCATAAATAATGACATCTGTCTGGCCTGCACATGCTCAGAGGAGTAAGGCAGGTTATGAATCAACTGGTTTGATAGACACTGGCACCAGCAAACCCCTCCAGTACCTGCTGACTAAATGCTGGGCTCTACGCTGTCAAATGCCAAGGGAATGAGATTGAGTTATTGCATTTGTGAGCATTAATCTTGAGTTCAGACAAGTTGTGTAAGATCATAGCTGAGGGCTTGGAAACTTCTTTGTCTTTCTCAGCTATAAAATGGCTGAATGATTTTTTGGAATTAAAAACAAAACAAACAAAAACCACTGCTGTGCTAAAATCTGTGTTCCAGATTATAGTACAGAGAATATTTTTATGGCAGAGTTTAAACTAGAAATGTGGGTGGAATCTTAATTAACAGATTGCTATAGGACTCACATTATCAGTTGCCAATAACTATCATACTGTTTATGGTTAAATATCACCTTATAAGCCTGCACTTAGAAATATCCCTGACATTTACTGTTTCTTTTTTCGTAAGTGCAACAAAACCTGTAACACATAAGCTTCATGGAACCTTATTAATATGTTTACCATGATATTCTGATTCAGTTTCTCTCCTTCTTCAGTTAAGGTCTGTGGAATAAAAATAGATGAACCCAGGGTACTTTACATAGAGACATTGCTATAAACAAGGAATCAGAGAGCACACTGTAACCCAAGTTCTTTAAAAACATTGTCCCTTGATTGTTTGGACATGAAATCAGAATCATGTGTGTGGATAAGAAATTGCCCAAAGATGAAGTTCTGATATTGAAAAAAAAAAAAAAAAGGGGGGGAGAATTCAGAAGCATGACCCTACTGAGTTTTATTCTACTGCATTGCCACATGTTTAAGTGGATCTAGTTGAGTGGACAGATCACAGTCTGTAATGGGAATATATTGGTTAATGAAAGCTCATAGCACATGGGGCCAACCTCATCACAGGCCTAATTGGACACAACAGCACTGATCTCAGTGGTGTTGTACCCACATATGCTGGCAGCAAATCTGGCCCCATGCCTGCAAGCAATGAGCAGAAATGTTAGAGCAAATATGAAAAAGAACAACTCAACTAATGATTTTGAACTGAGATCACTGGTGACACAGTTCAATTACAGCATTAGTTCCTGGTGTCAGAGAGGGGTTAAAATGGAATGTAATGACTCTTTAGCAGATAGATTTGGAGCAATTAGAAGTCTGGAAATGTCTCTCTGTGTAACTAAAAATATAATTGCTTTTGAATAGCTAGGCTATAGAATCTTTTCTCTTCTTTTTCTTTCTCTTTTTTTCTGCACTGAAAACTGTGATTTTTACTCCTATTACTCATCCACATGGACTTAATTGACTGAGGTTCTAAACCCCAATCCTCTAGTGAGTACTGATGAGGTTTTAAATTACTCAGAATTGAAGCACTTTAAAATACCAGCAAGGAAGTGTGCTAAGGCAATACAACATATGGAGTGAAATGGTGGGTTTAGATTATCTTGGTTTCACATCTCTGCATGGAGCTCCACTAAGGCCACCTAGGAAAAGGCAGCATTTCCCACTGTTAATCACTGGGTACTGTTCCTGTGCTTCTGTCTGCAGCAGTTTCCAAACAGCCATCAGAAGCGTGAGTCTATTATCCCTGGTCGCAGCATTACAACGAGTGAAGCTGAAATATTTTCACAGGAGAATGATCATGCCGTCCCTTCTACATTTCAGCTGAAAACATGCAGGTAGGGAAGGAATGGGCAGGAGTGGGAGAGGACCAGTTTCATGTCTGACACTGCCCCACCCGGTTTCTCCCCTTTTTCTTGGCTGCCTTCCACATCAAGGTCCAGACCAACACAGCATTCCCCACAGCAACCCTTTGGATAACTTTCTGTTTTCATGACTTCATTTCTGGGTCTTCTGGAAGCAAATGAGTTTCTGGGATCTTTTGATGACAAAAAGTCCAGGTTTTGATGACATAGCACCTGCAGCAGGAGCTCCTGAATGTTGAATAGAGACATTTGCACTGTTCTGAAATGAACAGGAGTGCTAATAGGATACAAAGCAGTCACACCGTGTAGAAGGGCTGTACTGAACACGTATTTCAGGCAGCTTTTCAGCCCAGCTTTTCAACCACTCTTCTGCAGTGCTACCCTGCCTTTAGGGGAGGGAAAGCTCTTCTATGTGGCATACTAAGATACTCTGAGCAGCAGTGTTTCCACATGACAAGGAGTTGTAGAGCCAAATCTTACACTTCCCTCCTTCCACACCTCAGATGTGTCAGACTTCAGGAGAAATGCAAAGCCAGAGAGCAATGTCTTTCAGCTGTCAGTATGTGATCAAAACCTACGGATGCAAAACAGATCCAGAACTACTCTTACAGGGATGGGAGTCAGGCAAAGAAACAAGGAGCTCTGTAAATGGCACCTGTGCACCTCAAATGAGCTAAGGAGTGTTGCTCTTGCAGGAACTGGTGAGATGCTGCTGCTCTTCCACACGCTCCAAAGCATCTGAAAGCAAAGCCACTGGGGAAGAATCTCATTAGAGGGCAGAAGGAGAGGAGCGTAGAAATTGTCATGCTGCAAAGCCATCCTCTTTTCTTCCAGGTTTGTAACTCATTTTCATTATGGTGAGCAAACTTTGCTGGTGGACATGATGACAGAGGATTGCCAATAGCTCTCCAAATAAAGAGCTACCTCACAGGTGTCAGATGCATGAGACAAAATCCATATCAGATTGGCTGGGCCATCTCTTCCTGAAATCTGATAGTGCTGCCAAGCAGCAAGAGATGACAATTTCAGTATCCCTTTTGTTTTGTTTTGGACATAAGGAATTGCAGAGACCAAGAAATCTTTTGAGCTTAATCTTAAACACTGAGACTAGCAGATTTTCAGAACATTGACCCAAAATGAAAGCACAGGCTAAAAGTTGACAGGAAGAGTTAAAGCAAATATGCATAAATTTCTATGTTTTTTATGGCACTACCAGATGTTCTGCCTCATCTTCTACAGCACTAATGTGGGTAATGAGGCTGCCTGAAAACATCAGGTCACTTGACCTTGAGTGGAATTTTCCTCATTCCTTTGAACGAGGAAAGGTTGCATTTGTTAGCTAAGGAGGCAATAAATGTTTATGCCCAATTTAAGTAATTGCAGACAGCACCTATTATGTTTGGAGTAGTGGTTTTTAACTACAAAGTTGAACTGAAAAAAAAGAAAGTATAACTGCTGCTTTATTAAGACATAAATCTATGGAGGTTTAATTGGAAGGAGACAGGTAAAGGAGAGCAGTACTCTGCCTTCTTCCAGAATTTCTCCCACATAACATTCCCAGCAGAGCAGTAAGTGCCAACATATTCCACAATGGAAACAAAAGGAAAAAAGATTCTATTACAAGCACAGTCTTCAGTGCATGTTCAGTGATCTACAAGTAAGATATTATTACTGATGCTTGCCACTTCTGAGACTTATTAATTGTTCTGAGGGTGTCAGATATATCTTATCAGAGTCCAGTCTGTTTGTTTAAGAAGTGATCAGTGTTGGATGCTTGTTAATGATCCCCAATAACTCAATTTTTCTCTCCTGACCACATTTTTAATTTCCACATATGCGACACTTATATCAATTTTTAAGTGATATTATAGCACTTCAGAGTTCCAGGAGACAACACAGTCAATTGCAGAAAAAGTCTAATAACTAGAAGTTCCTGGATTCAAACTGTGATTAGCCATTAACCTGTTGTGTGACCTCAGACATGTCCCTTAATTCTCTTGTCCCTCAGCTTAGCTATCTAATACTTTTTTAGAGAATTACAACACCTAGCCAAAAGATTAAGAGCCTCCCGTGAATCAGCTATCATGAGAAAATGGAGTTAGAAAACAATGGCAAAAGGAGTGCAAAAGGGAAATGAAGAAGGTAATAGGTGCTAAAATAGATACCAAAAAGGAAATAAAAGTCTCATATCCATTCATAAGAGTGCCTTGTTGTACTATACAAACCTTTCTCTATGCACTATCATCAGCATCTGCTTCTTAGGGATTTCTTTTACTTCTTCCAGATTTGTTAACTAATAAATCTGGCATCCAGATTCCTTTTAGAATTAAAGTAATTTTATTTACATTTTATGTAGATGAGAACAAGTAACTTCCCACATGTGGAAAAATTGGGTAACTCTCTAACAGCTTTAGTGGCAACTGCAATTGTTCTCATCAATGACTCCCTTCCTCCATCCCCATGTAATGTTAATCTGCATAGGAATTAAAAATGTGGATGACTTTGTTTTGCAAATGATGTGAGCTCAGTTCTGAAATCCTTTTATACCATTCCAGACAAGAAAAGAGATTTCTAACACAAGGAATTTCAAACACAACTATATGCAAGACCTACTTGCACTGATGTAAGTATAGCGTGAGCTACAGGTGCCCACAAATTCAGTTACTCTGCTCATTTTGGATGACAAGTAGAGCAGAGAGTGATGCACAAACATCACAAGTGGACAGATCAAAGGCCATTTGAAGCCTGGATATGCTCTAATACCACATTCCAGAAGAGTCCTGGTTGCTTCAGCTTCACCATATCCATAGTTAAACACACAATCTTGGTAGAGTAGGGATTACACCATGTTAACCACAGTGCTTGGGTCATTATTTCCTTAAACACCTTTCTTACAGAGTCACTTTTGCATCGTGTGGTCTCAATCCTGTCTGTTTCTACTTCATTCCCTGCACTTGATTGTGGTGGCAGACCAGTAGCCACAGACCTGCCTTTGTACACACTTTAATGCCTGTTGCCAAGTGCAAATTCACTTCCAATCGAAAAAGAAGCACAAGCTCACAATCAAAATATTTTGTATCTAGATTGGTTGCATCTTCTCCCTTTATTACTACTCTGCTCCGATTTCCTCTGGCTGAGATCCTTGAAGTGGGGTGGTTGCTCGCCACATGCACATTCCTGTTTTGCTACAAGCCATATGATGAGCTGGTCTTTCATCCTTCCACCTTTCCACCTATCAGTCCATGGCGCTGACACTCTTCCACCATCACCACTTGAGTCTTGCTGGTGCCTTTCAGTACTCCCTGCTGAAGCTCTGCTGAGTCACTGTGCTGCATTTTCTTCTGTTTCTCCTTGGCAGAAAGGAATTCCTAAATGCATATTTTCTTTCCTTAATGTGCATTTTCTTTTTCCAGAACCTAGAGGCAGCTTGCCTGTGACAGTCAAAGGCCACAGGCAGAGAAAAATTTGTTGGTGCTAGCATTTAGCAACTCCATTTGTATATTCTAACAAAAAAGCTCTTGGGCATAGAAGTTTTTTTCAGGGCAGCCCATCTATGACACTTTTAATTGGTAAGACTCAAAAATCTTGACAAAGGAAAGCATTGTCATATTGCAGATGAGAAAAAGAGGTGTGGAACAGGAGCCTAGCACAAGAAGGGCACATTCTCATGGCTTTTAGGAAGCACTGAAATGTAAATAATGAAGAGAAAGGCAGAAGGCTGCATACCTAACCCCTTCACCTCAGTATTGTGCACTAAGATCTCCCCTGCCTGACACTGCCAACACAGCATTATCTTCCATGAACCAGTTGGTAATTCGAGATATAATGTTTTAATTATTAATAAAAGATGCTTGGAGACATCATGCCCTATTAGAGATACCACTTACAGTGAAACTCTGCAGATGGAGCAGAATATAGTCTTAAACGGTACAATTAATATTTATGCAGCTGATAAGGTAGTTTAGATCCTGATCCTCACTGTGTTTCTGTGGAGATACCTCTCTGCTTGCTTCTCTACCCTCCCTCCTCTTCCTCCTCCTGCCCCCCATCCTGGTAATAATTGTGTGGCTGCTGCCATAGCTCTCAGACTTCAAGGTCAAGTTTTGAAACTAAAAGGGGCCTGAATGCTATTGAGCATTAAATTGGAGGTTCTGACCACTTCTACCTCCCCCTTTTCTGCATCTCTTTGCAAGGAAGAAGAGGGGGAACTGCTGGCATCTATTTAAGTGCAAAACAGGAGGTATGAAAGCACAAAGCTCAGGCATTCAATCTTGGATTAGGATAGCAGTTTTAAGTTTTGACAGATTTTAAGTGATGCAGAGGGAGAACAATAAGAAACTCAGTGTACGGAAGCTCCTGAAAAAGATTAAGTGATCCTGTGAAATGGTTCTGCAAGATATAATAGTCCACGGAGCATCATTTCTACATGCTCTAAAATTTAAAGGCACAGGAACTTAACATGTCTATCATGACTTTTTAAAAGGATTGTTCCCCTGTTTTTTCCAGTTGTGTTGAGTTGCCTCATTTTACCTCTCAGTGACAGTATGAGCCTAGGGCCTATCAATACATCACATTGGGACAATTCACTCCTGGTACACTCTAAATGAAATATCCACAAATTGGATTACCGCCCCAAAGCACTCCGTAATTCATGTTTTCACTGCATAATAACAAGTGTGCTTGCATAGGAAAAGCGACACTGAATTTAGCATAAAGCCTTGTTTTTCCAATTTTATGTGATGAGAGCAGACAAAAAAGCAGTGGCTTGCTTATTAAGTGACGCTAACCTCAAACCTCTCCATCCATGAGTGAATGCAAGGCTGTGAGCATTAGAGGGCAGCACAGTAACACTTTCCCACCTTCAAGGAAAAGGATTTTAGGATGCCATCACTTCCAAGTGGTCCAGTTCAGACAGTTCTGTCAGACCTCCGGGAGTTTCACGTATCCCCCATTAAGAGAGCTCTCTTCTTAAAGAGCTGCAGAACAGAAGATGTGTCAGTCCAAGGAACAGGGGAAAGAACTGCACTTTCCACATTTTGGCTGCTGATAAAGTTCCTGACCTTACAATCTCTCTATTGGCAAAGACTTATTTGTCCAGTTGTGCCTTGTTTTCTTTGCTCACACTTTATACAGCTCTTAATGCTGTTTTTCTGGGAGAGGGCAGAATCAATCCAGTGCAATGACCAACAGATCAGCTGGGTTGTAACTGAAGCATATTGTATCCTCCAGACACCCAAAAGAAGTCTGTCTTTGGAAACGGCAAGTTTAAACATGAAAAGAACTAATGATCTGTAATAATGACAAATCACCCTTTTTGTTATCTAATTTACTTTTGCCAGGCACCTTCATAATTTCTATGCTATGAGACTGGATCTTGGTAAATAATCCATAATTACACTAACTTCAAATGAAGATTGATTCAAGAAGGCCATTTTTATCCTGCAGGATGTGAAAGATTTATTCTTTTTCTTTTTTTTTTTTCATGACTATGTCACTTCAGTTGTGATAAAACAAGTCCATACAAGAAAAGTCCATGCAGTATTGGATACAGACACAAATGTTACCAAACTCCTTCAATGTCCAGACAAGCCAGAAGACTGATCCAATTATAACAGGGTGAGAAAGCCCCAGCTCTCAACTAGGTGTCATGACAAACCCAGCTGGAGATCAAGACCAGCAGGTGACCTCCATTCTGCAGGCCAGTGGGCTGGAAAGGTCACGGAGGAGCTCGTTGATTTAATTCCCAAGCAGTCAGAGTTGCCATCCCTGCCTCATGCCCACCCCATCCTCCTCATGGCACAGCAGCTGGCTCACAGAGAACCAGCACTGATCAGAGGCAAATGCTGAGCATTTCACAACTTGCTGTAGTAGGCTGTGAGTGTCCTGAGGTGATATAGCTGGGGGAGGTTTAGGAGGCATGAGTGACACAAAAAAAGGCATGCCCAGAACCAAAGGAAGCAAGAAAACTCTTTTGCAACTAATGAGAGTGGTGTGGTGCCCTAACTCAATCTTTCAGACAGGTGAGAAGTTTTTTCTCCACAGTAAGGAAAAGAAAGCCTGTGAAGAGATGCCTGAGGCCTGCAATACACATTCAAAAGACAAGGAGGAAAAAAAAGGAGTAGAGAAAAAAGTCTGCTTGCATACTTTGAACAAACCAGCTGAGTGAAGGCTTGTATCATTGAATTAGCTTTTAAATCAACCAGACCTTCCATAGTCAAGGCCAATGCTTTCATTCTTGTACTCAGTTTGACATCCTTTACCCACACATTCAAACACTACCCGCTATCACTGAACTGTGCTGCAGGGTGCTTGACAAAACATTGAAAAAGCAAAAACATACATAAATGAAACTTGGCATGATATGTCTTTCTGCCTATGTAGATCAACAGCTTTGGCTTTATAATGAATTTCTTCAAAACAACTTTCCTTTTCAGAAGAGAGCAATTTAGCATCATCCAGGGAAAGCTCTCTTATTTCATGCATCTAAGTGTACCACAGATGACTGGAATCTGAGTGAGGAAACAGACACTTACATGAATAAACTGATTATGAACAGTCTTCTAAAACTTGATTTGAAGAACAAAAGATACAATGGCTGATTCTTCATTGCCTCTTGGAGCCAGCTCTGGCTCCTGTTTGCCTCACACGTGACCTCTTTTTTTATGTGGAGGCCAGGTTACCTGGAGGGAAAGAATGTGTCACGCTGGTTATCACTTTTCATGGACATGGGATTTAATCAAATACATTTATGGATCATGCATATGTTTATATTTATACACACATTATATACATCGCAACCTGATCTAGTGAAAAGGGTTCCTGCCCATGGCAGGAAAGTTGGATCTAGAAGGTCATTAAGGTCTCTTTCAACCCAAATCATTCTATGATTCTATGATGATTATATATATACATGATTGAACTTCCCTTACCCATGCAACCCCTTTGTACCTACAGACCAGTGGTTCACAGGGAATACCAGCACCATCTACTCTATGGGACTTCTTCCAAAAGGATTTACTCTTTTGTGATAAAGCCCTTGGAAACACTCATAGAAAACTAACAAAAACCCAAGCATGAATGCCAATTACTATGAGATAAATAAAAGCGAAATTAAAAAGTGCAAGCTGGGGCCAAAGGAAGAAATTGCTGTCATGATGGTCTGTAATAAGTTCCTTCACTCTTGGTCAAAATACAGTGGGACTGTATCTTATCTGATATTTCCGTTCCACCTTCCCTGTTTCGCTCATTGTACAATTTGTTTTGGTTCTCCATGGAGTCCTTCAGTTTCCCACAAGACTTTCAAGAGCACATGATGAAACAATGTAAGCAATGAAGGACCCCAGGGGGTTTAAATAAACGACCCTCCACTGTCTGCCCTATGATGGGAGCAATTAACTGGTGTGACAACATAAGGTTTGAAGCCATGAAATGCCTTATTCCCAGTCTTAGCCTGTAAGGTTTATCATCAAAAGCCTTGAAGGCCATCTAAACATTTTTTAAGCCCAAACCACGGCTGTTAGTCAATATTTCTAAGATTGGCCTGTGTCACAGGCCACCTTTTGGATAACTTCAGATCAACCCATCAAGTGTAGAAAAATCAAATCAGGAGCTTCAACTACAATCTGGCAGGACTGTGGATCCTCTCCCAACATTTCCTGCAGAACTGATTTGCTGAACATTGCCCATTTCTAGCATATAGGAATGGGAGCTCCAGCAGTTTCCTTTTCATTTAGGTCCACAAAAATCCCTTAAAAATATAAAATAGTGCAGTAAATGGGCTCTCTACTGCTTCATTTAGAAGGTGAAGACCCAGCTGCCTGCACTGCCCAACCAGGTGGGCTTGGCTGAGCTTATGCAAGGTAATCATCCATCTGGATCCTTTCTGAGGCACTGGAAGAGGTGAAGGAATCTTTTACACAGGACCAGATAATTAAATGACAACAACCCAAGCCCACAAAAGGACTTTTGTTCCCAAGACTAGGAAAAAATCATGCCTAAAGCCTGTCTTATTCTGCATCTGAAAAATTGCAGCCATTTTTGTTTTCTTGTACAAAATTCTCCACTGCTGCATCCAAATTTAACATCACAGCCTTAGGAGAAAGTTCCCTGATTGTCCAGACAAATAATTTTTATTGCAGCTGTTTGCTGGTGTGTTTCTGTGGTTGGAAGGCACTCTAGGATTGTGGTTGAAGACTCCCTGACCTGGAATTTGAGAATTCAAATGCATCTTCAGTGATAAAACTCCCAGACCTTCTGCTGTACTAACCACTCCACTTTAGCAGCTTCCTCCCACTTAAACCTTATCACAAGCCAAAAAAGTGGAAGTTTCATGGCCAGCTTCCCTGGTGTACCTGCTTTTTACATTTCACATCAGAAACGTTGTGTTATGTGCAAAACACAGGGATTCTGGCAAACCTTTCCAAAAAGCATTGAAGATTTGAATCCTGCCTCCATTTAACAGAGTTGAACAGCTATGATATCTTTCATGCAGGAGATCAGATGCCTGGATGAAATACATTTTTTAAGAGTTAGCAATTTCAAATGCTTTCCTCCTAACAAGACTACCTCAACAAACAGACTGTTTTGGGGGTAGTATTCTGCCTCTCTTGTTAAAGAATGAAATAAGATTTTTTGGAAAATATGACTCTTTACACAGAGAAGCACAAGACTGGGAAAGGAGCTTCCTGCATCATGATGATACGAATACAGTAGATATGCTTTAGGCAATGATTTAATAATGCAGATAGCACTGACACTCTGCTTTTCTTTTCAGCGTAGGCATAAGTAATTGTAACACAGTCATTTTCTTGGTAATTCCTTAATTTCTAACTTTAACCTGACTTGGAGAGGGTTTATGCTGTTGTAAAAGGCCACAGAAGACACTCACTCTCTTTCAGTGTGTCACTGTGGTCTTCATGACTTGCCTTTTGATGAGTTTATACAGCAGTACTCAGGCTTTGCCTTTGGACTTGCTTGGAAGAATGTACATGTGCATTATTTGATGTGGCCTCTTCTTCTGTAGACCTCAATAGCTTTGTATGTCAATCTTGCCATCTGCATGGAGCACCCTACAAGCCTGGGATCAACTTTTGGATGAGATTTTCTCTTACGTGAGATATAGCTGAAGTGGGTGGTATTTTTTTGTGTAGGTTTTCAAACAGATAATATTTGTCCTCATTTATGTCATAATATATTTTTTTCCCCACCTTGAGTAATCATCCAGTTGTGAAGCTGTTAAAAGCAGGTGTAGTTGCCCCACTGAAGCTACTGAGTAGAAAAGCATGCCTCCACTGCTTTTGGTAAAATCACACACAGATTTAATGCATTATGAGTTCCATGGCTTGTCTAAGACATGTGGGTTGTGTAATTTGGTGATGAGATTCTTGTCAGATACTGAAGACCCACAAACCTTTTCTATTCCACTGGAAGTAAATGTTCTGAATAAAGCATTTATATCCTACAGACTGAGGGAAAAGCCTGACACGTCTTCTTCTTCATATGAACACATATATGTCATTCACAACTATGGAAGCAAAAACAACTGCTAGAGACATACCACAATGAACTCTGCTGCAACACCACAATATATGGTTTTGGGGAAAAGATATGCAGCATTTATGCAGCTTCACTTTTAAGGTGAAGCTTCCCTCTGGAGTATTGGATTTATTTTTTTCTTGAGAACATGTCTGAAAATATCTCCAGCATAGTATAATCTATCTCATTAGGAAGGCAAAGAGAGCTCATCAGAAGTATATTTTATGATCTCTAAGTATAAAAGCTCCCTCAGACAGGGACAATATGACAGCTGGCAGACAAGCAGCAGACTCTGTCAGAGGTGAAGAAAGCTACTCCACTGTTCTTTAAATTGAGTAGTAGGACTTTTAACAAGCAGGGCCTCCAATCCCCATGACAATACATTTAGTGCACGTAGCTCTGCCATCACCTGTCTTTGTTCAAATGGTACATTGCTTCGATCAGTCCTGTTTTGGATGAACACACAGTCCTTTTCTAATCTCTCTCTTGCACTATATCATGTGTAGCTCCTGGATTTCACAGTCCCACATGATGCAGTTGGGTGTTGCTCTGTAGAAAGACGACCGCTGTGCATGTGAAGTGTTGAGTGATTGGGGCGGCAGGGCATAGCTGTGCTGGCTGCAGGAGATGGGGAAAGGTGTGAACACAGCATCAGCTGAGGGACCCACTGCTCAGGAAGGGAGAAACCAATCAGTTGGAGCATGATATTTAGGGGACAGAAAGAAAAATCTTGGAGTGATTGATGAGAAGATACCACGTTGGGACAGAAAGTGAGCCCCTGTGGAAAAAAACCCCTTAGAAACATGTCCTTTCATGGCAGAAAACATGTCCTTTCATGGCAGAGCTACAGTGACATTAGAGATAATGGAATGAGGAAACAATGGAGGAATTACTTTTAATGAATCTTAATTTGTAAATATACTTAAATATTTCAGTTCTCCACTAATGGCTTTTAGGGCAAACTCCTGACCTTTTAACTACTCAGTCAAGACCTGAATACAATTATGATCAAATCCTCTTATTCCCTGGACAATTGTATCTTTCATGGGAGGTAAAAAAGAAAAATGTGTGCTTTTTGCAGTATAGCAAATCAAAGTCTTACAGTTGTTTAATTCCTTTAGTTTCTCCTTATTAGTCCTTTATGCCACTCCTTTACTTACTGTAAGGAAAATGGCCAGCTGCCTAATAAGAGGACAGCAGCTTGAAATGCAGTTGCTTTGTGTCAGGGATCTACCTCAAATCCCAGCCCCTGCAGTGCATTCAAAGAGAAGTTGCTCCCTTGGAAGCTGCTAGTCTTCTCCCTAAAGGTTTCTCGCAAGGAGGTGAGGATGCTCCAGACTCCTCTGCTTTCTCTTGCTTCACTGTTTCTATTAGTGTTATGATCCTTACACTCTCCTCATCATTTTTTTCCCTCCCTTGTGGCTGATTGTTTTCTAGGCCTGTGGCAGTTTCTCAGTGAGGAGATGGACTGTTTATATTTCACGTGGACCATCTCTAGCATATGAATCTGGCCTGGGGAGCTTTGATATTGGCTAGAAATAAACCAGCATGGGAATCTCGATTGCACAAGGCCAGGCTGTGCTTTATCTTATTTTTCAGCTTTCTGGTTTCATTCCCTTTGCTAGTTCTCACACAAGTTTTTCTCTTTTTCTTTTTCTTTTTCTTTTTCTTTTTCTTTTTCTTTTTCTTTTTCTTTTTCTTTTTCTTTTTATTTTTCTTTTTCTTTTTCTTTGCCTTTTGCTTCTTTCCCTTTCCCTTTCCCTTTCCCTTTCCCTTTCCCTTTCCCTTTTACTTTCTCTTTCTCATTCTCTTTCTCCTTCCCTTTCTCTTTTTAAAGAAAGACCTTACCCAGGAATTCCACAGGGAAGCTGGGGAGGGAGAACCACAGCATGAAAGGACAAAGTGTTTCAGTGAACAGATATCTTCTGTGCTGGGCACGTTGCATATAAAACCTGCAGGAGTACAGCTTAGGAGCCTCTTGGCCAGTGAGGTCAAGCTGCAGAAAGGCAGAGCATGTTAGGTCAGATGTTCCTGTTGCATTCCTTTCGTTAGAGACCATGGCATCTGCATTCATCTCTCTCAACGTTTCAGCGAGAAACATCTCTATGGCCTCAAGAAGTTAAATTGCATTTGCTGTGCTGCAAGCAAGGTGGTAATTTTGAGGAAAGATTGCTATCATCCTTTACATGGAGACTCATTAATTTCTGTGATGTGCTAAATCTGCTCACTTGGTTGATGGTTAGTGCGAGCGTTTTCTAATTGCTACCCATAATGCACTTCTAACCCCAGAGAAGCTAATTTAGCAGCCTTTATTTTCATCCCCTTCCATTTTTTTAAGTGGGATTATGTTGATATCATGTAAATTTATAAAAGAAAATGATCTGTGCTCTATAAAGGTACTGTCTGGATGTCCACAGAAAAGGCAAGGAGTTCAAATGTTTATGAATGAAAGGAAGCAATGGCAGCAAAGTCAATATTTTAAATTTAGTAAAAAGTATTCTTCCTCTTCGATATTGAAAATATATTGGCTTCTTTCAGATGCTACTTTTTATTTTGTGCTGTCCAAAAAAGATGCAGGTTTAAGCTAGATATCTATCTCAAAACCTTTTAAAAATTACTGATTTTTCCCTTCTCAATGTTTTCATTTTCGAGGTAACTATTCAGAGATATCTGGATGGAATCAAATTTTTTTAGAAAGATGAATCATTTTTCCTTGCCTATGAAAAAGCAAAAATAAGATAGGAAACACAATGTCCACATCTGGGACTGTTGGCTAGGAAACACAATGTCCACATCTGGGACTGTTGGCTTCACACATGGCTGTTAGCGTGGGTGCAAGAAGCCTGAGTCTTCCAGACTGCATTTACTTTGAAGAGGCATCTCTGACTTTGACTTGAGTCAAAAATGAATGGAGCCCCCCAGCCTAAACAAAGCTTGCATTAGTGAGCTGCTGTCTATGCAGATGAAGAGTTTCCTGCTGTATTTTCCCTCTTGCAACAATCTGCTGTGGGGTTGGATGAACAGCCAGGGCTGATGTAAGGGGAGGAGTTTGCAAGAAGGTAGAGAAAAGCGGGGATTGAATTTTCAGTTCGATCAGTTTACTGGTAACGTGAAGCTTCATTTTACACCCATCTCATCCAGCAGCTAAACTTCAGCCAGACCACTCCAGCCAGGCACGTTATGTACAAGATCTGAAGGGCTCCCATTTTCAAGTGTCCCGTTACACACAAACTCATTGCTGTTAGGCTTGTGGGCAGAAAGTTACTCTTCCAAAGACTGCAGTGTATTGCCCTGGTTAAGGCCCAAAAAAAAGAAACAATGAACCAGAAGCCAGCAGAAAACTCAAGCACTAGGTATAGGAGAATAGTTAAGTTTGAAAATAGACTGCCAAAGGTCTGTCCTGCATTGCAGTCTTTGGTGAAGGATTGGTCAGGAAATGCTGGACGCGAGTTATGATATCATTTGGGCACGAAAGAGCAATTAGAAGAGAATTGCTCTTTGAAGAGCAATTTGGAAGAGAAAAAATAACACAGATGCTGGATCTCCTCATCTGGTTTTTAGGGGTGCAGGCAATTTTCTGCACCTCTGGCTGGGTCCTAATTTATTTAAACTAGCAGGATGTTGAGTGGAAAAGGACAGGACATGACATGAGAAATTGCTGTATGTGACAGATGAACCATGCGAGGAGCTGGCAGAAGTTAGAGGGATGTCTGGGTGAGCACCTTGAGGGATGGATGGATGGATGGATGGATGGATGGATGGATGGATGGATGGATGGATGGATGGACAGGCTAAGAAGGATATACATGAGGAATGGTCAGCTGTC
>VZTN01024189.1:127777-194756 GCA_013400515.1 Erpornis zantholeuca
ACTAGGTATAGGAGAATAGTTAAGTTTGAAAATAGACTGCCAAAGGTCTGTCCTGCATAGCAGTCTTTGGTGAAGGATTGGTCAGGAAATGCTGGACGCGAGTTATGATATCATTTGGGCACGAAAGAGCAATTAGAAGAGAATTGCTCTTTGAAGAGCAATTTGGAAGAGAAAAAATAACACAGATGCTGGATCTCCTCATCTGGTTTTTAGGGGTGCAGGCAATTTTCTGCACCTCTGGCTGGGTCCTAATTTATTTAAACTAGCAGGATGTTGAGTGGAAAAGGACAGGACATGACATGAGAAATTGCTGTATGTGACAGATGAACCATGCGAGGAGCTGGCAGAAGTTAGAGGGATGTCTGGGTGAGCACCTTGAGGGATGGATGGATGGATGGATGGATGGATGGATGGATGGATGGATGGATGGATGGATGGACAGGCTAAGAAGGATATACATGAGGAATGGTCAGCTGTCACAGATAACTGAGCTGAGGAGTGCTGGAACCTTCCTGTCCATGGTCCTGCAAGGCCACCAGTGCCTAGGTATCAGTAATATTTTATTTGGGTACAGATGTAACAAAACTGGTAGCCATGGGAAAATAAAAAGGCTACTGTTTATTTGGGAAGAAGCTGCAGTAGGCAAGGGGAGTTGAGAGGGTGGCAGAAAGAAGGGACAGGGAATAATAAGCTCACAGACACTGTGATCTTCCTGGGGGATACTCGATGGCCAGTCCTGCCACAATAAACTAAACCTGTCCTTCTGACCATATCACAGGGGCCCAAGCTGTGGCCATGAATTCCAGGCTGAGGGATGGTGTGCTCTTCTGATCCCACAAGGGGATGCCTGGGTGACCCAGAGGGGCATCCCAATGTCCCTCTGCCCATGCCCATTCCAGTCTCGGGGGCACTGGCAGCTGTCACTTTAGACAGCTAACACTGTCAGGGACAGTCCCTGGGCACCTTACCTGGGACAGTAACAGGACTTGCTGGCCCCAAATTGCAAACTGACGTTTTGTCCCAAGAATATCAATGAATAAAAAGATTGTAATCTTCTTCTTTCAAGTGAAAACATAGTTGAGATTGTTCTGTAAAACTATCAAGAGTATATCAAAAAGGAAAAAATAACCCATAAAATGTTTGTTGGGAAAAAAGCATTTATTATTTTTGTGGGGGGCAGGGGGTTACTTAGGGACAGGAGTGCAGCAGGTTAATTTCTCCATCTTCTTACACTGATCAAGTGGGAATGCTTGAAGGACTAATCATAAATAATCATAATCATATCCTGCCTAGATGGATATGGGTTTAAACATAGATGCAGTTGCCTGAAAATTATTCTATAAAGATACTGAAGGCAAAGAGGGGATATGTGAAATTAACAGCAGAATGGGCTAATTAAGATCTTCAGATAGGTGCTTAAAACTGGGTTATTATGTGGAATGTTGCCTACTTGAATGTGCCTTTTAAAAGTGCTGCTTTCTTGAGCATTTTTGTTGTTGTTTTCTTTAACTAAATGCCCCCACCCCATCCTTCTGTTTTGACCTCTCAGGGACACAGATGTGTGCAGGGCAGTTCTGAGCTGGTGAGCTGCAGCCGGAGAACGCTGAGCCCACGCTGCAATTTCTTAGTCCTGCTGCCTTCGACGTCTTTTACTGAGGAAGCCTCTGGGAACACACTGGCACTGAATAACATTGAAATGAAAAAAATACTTTGAAAGCAGCTTTTTTGTTGTTGTTGCTGTCTTAAGGGTCGCTGGGAGAGTCTCAGTCCATGCATTCTGAACATTGCCTCCTGAGCGAGCCTGAGTTAAAAGCTTGATTGGTTAAATACTCCTCACATTTTCTCCTGAAAATATACTGCCTCTCTTGCTTCCCATTTCACCCAAGGGTCTCTTGGCTAACTCATGAATTTATTTAGTAGAAGCCACTGGAAGGCTGGAAGAAAATGGACAAGAAAGAGATGCAAAAAAACCATTGGCTGTAGTAAAGGAAAGGAAATGCTGAGTCTCCATATCAGTATTTCCACATGGAAGGATGAAAGGTACAGACCTAACCAGAATTCATCAGTGACCACTTTTCCATAAATAATTTAAGTTGTTCTAATTTTTTTCAGAAAAGAGCAATTTTCTTAAGATCTAAAAGGGTTCTGCACTCATGCCAAAATTGTTGAATCTTCCCAGACTTTCTAGATCAGCAGCAGTTTCATTTCCTAGGTAATTGCAGGTACCATGTTGGCACAATTATTTCAAAACTACTTGTCTGGGACACTACTCTGGAAAGCAAATGTTCACATCTCTCCATATGTGAGGGTTCAAGTCTGAGCTCCAAAGGGCAGCCAGCATCATTAGAGGGAATGTATCTCCCAGCTGCTTTACTACCACTGCTTTAAACATGGAAACATTTTGCATTACTCCCAAAACACAAGTTAAACACAAGCACATAAATTCACATGCTGCTTTCAGAGCAGATGCTTTTTCTTTTTTTTTTTTTTCCTGTCAGCTGTGCCCCTCCAAGAATTGATGGTTCAGGTTGAATGCATGTTTTTATGCTATTTTTATGTGTGGTTATTGGGATTGCTTCTTGTTTGTGTGTGGGTAGCTGCCTGCCAGCTGGTGGCTACATTCTGCTGGACAATTAGCAATTTTCCCCATCTGGTGAATAGATTTACTCCACGTGCACCTTGCATGTGATAACATCTGAGGTTCAAATAGGGATGTTTTGGTGAAAGTCTGCTCTTCAATATCTACAGTAGGGTTTTCTCCTGTATGCTGTTCATGTTTTCTGAGACCTATGGCTTTTAAGAGTGATAGAAGTGTGGTTTAAGTGGTTCATGTGCTCCAGCTCCCTGGTGTTTGCAATTCTCCTAGAAATAAAGCAGAACTACAGAAATGACGTTCCTAATTTGATGAATAATAAATATGAAGGGTTTTTTTTCCTTTTCACACAAACTTTGTTCATAATGGGCTTTATTTTTGGTGATCTGCTTTGTTTCCACCTCCCGCGCAGCTTCAATTTAACAGATAACGCATAAAACCTATCACTGCAGGATTGAATTGTTTCAGAGTCCACTTCACTACATCTCATCCTACCAGATTCTAGCTGATCGCAGGAGTCATGCTGTGCACCCATTTAAATTGAAAAGCTTACAGGCTCGGTTGGGCCATTTCAAAGTTTGCAGAGATTTAGCTTTAATCCTCTTAAAATATTAGGCCATGTGACCTTGCATACCATATTGTCAGTGGGATAAAGATCCCTTTGATTTTTATTTACACTTCTTCACATGGGAGGAGGCAGGTTCATTCATTTCATCTCAGTGCCACCTTTGGCTCCCCATCCCCTCCCTAGGTCACTCCTGGGGATGCAGGAATGCTTTGGCAAGTATGGTTCGAATTTTTCTGCAGCTCTTTGCTCCAGTTTGTTCTTCAGATGTGTGCTTGCAAGATGTCAGCTTTGCAGGCAGATAAATTGTTTTATTTTTGCATAAAAGATGTCCTTCCATCTATCTTTATGAAATGGAGTTTTTCACCATAAATGTTTAATGCAGACAATTTCAACAATTCATGTACTTGCTTTTACTTTATAACTTTTCAATTAAACAATGGTTTCTGAAAGCTGGCAGTTGTTCCAACCTGCTGTTGTTATGAATTTTGCCTTCAAGTTTTGGGATTTTTTTTTATGTTTACAGTGTAGCAAAAGGAAGGCATAAGGAGTATAGAGAAGAAAAATGCTGTAACGGTGGAAGATAATGGATTTGAAAAAACCCCTGAGTATGTGGAAATCCCACAGCCCTTTCTTCATCACTTTGCATAGCTATTTACACACATGCAAAAGCAGTAAAAAATATTGATTTACTAGTGTCTGTGGCTAGAAAACTAGGTTCCATGGAAGGAAAAGTATAGGGCTTTCTTTCTAGATGAGGGAAGGGCAAGGAATACTTTTTGGAGATAAATTGAGAGAGCTTTGGTGTTATCCAAGCATTTAGTTATTTTGACAATGATGAAAAAAAATGCAAAAGGATGAGAACATTCTGTGAAAACATCTTTTCGAAAAAACCTATTTTTTTCTATCTAGTACTGTACTCAAAATTTGGCTAAGGTTGTTTCCCTATAGTCTTCAAAAGTCCAGGGAAGGGTGGTAAAGCAGTGATGATTTCAGGCCCAGTGATAAAATTACACTGTTTGTTCATAAAGTTAATAAGTTCAAACTCAAAATATTAACCTGTCCTGCCATCTGCTAGTAGTCAAGCTATTCTAACACCATACCAATATTACAGACTTTGTACATTTTCTCTTCCTATGTGTGCTTCTTTATGGAAGAAGTAATTCCTGTTACTTCAGTGACTCAGTACTTGCTGATGCTTCATGAAGCAGTAGCACAGTTTGTAGATATTCCAGCACATACAAGCCCATTGAACAAAGAAAATTTACCAGGTCATCTAATTTACCAGGCACCACTGATCCACTCTCTTTTTCTCTAGTTACATTTCCAAATGACGATGACCATTTCTACAAAAGGCTGTACATTCACAGCCTTTCCCAGTGGCGACAATCCATGAGGATTTCTGTGGGATTTAACAGCCTGTCAAATGTGCAAAACTCTATTCTAAAGAAGGACATCTTCTGATATAAATATCACCTTGATCTAAACATTTTCTAGCTTTCGTTACTGCAAGTAGTACCTACATGCTCAGACCAGCAAAAGTAAAACAACCCTGGTTTTTAATTCTACTGTTTATTTTACACACTCAAACACCTTTTCTTTTTTCAGATGAGTCTACCACAGATAAATCTTTGGAAGAAATACTTTCATTTTGGGGGTCAGGGGCAGGAGAATGAAGCTAGGCAGATAGCTATAGCAATTTAGAGGCTCAGCTCAATTTCTGACTGAAAAGAGGTAACACTTAAACCACTGGGAAAAGTCTATCGGTTTTGATTGAGTTTTCCTTACATACAGCTGCAGCTAAACTGATTACCTTCTCCCCACCACTTCCACTCCCAAAAGCAGGAGTGAGGGTTGTAACAAGGGCAGCTAAATCCAAGATAGATGATGAGTCAGAGGCTTCAGCTGTGATTTGTGCAGCCTGGCATATTAATGTAAACTGATAGCAGCTTATAATGAGCATCTGCTATTGCCTCCTGTTAAAGATGAGGTATTGGACTTGCTGGACCTTTGATGTGACCCAAGTACAGCTGCTCTGGTGCTCTTTGTAAGGGCTCAAACCATTAGTGCAGCCGCTCAGGAGAAATAAAAAACCCACGCAAGAGCTGACTGCCACAAGTTCCTCAGACATCTCTATGTAAATTGACAGAGTTTTGGAGTCCAGATGCAGAAAGGTTAGAATTAGGGATTAGTTTCTGGGGAAGGAGGGGAGGGCATATTCACAGAGAGACTTGAAGATAGAGATGAACTTCAGCCCTAGAAGAGGGTTACATTTTTTCACCTAAATTGAGGTTTGGTTTCTCCTTGGACCCTAAAGGCTTAAAAAGTACCAGATGCAGAGAGATGAACTCCAAACAATACTGTGAGAATGAGTCAAAAGGGAGGCCAGACTGAGCTAGGTATGTGTGAGAATGATCACTCACACTGCTCCATCCTAAATAGTCAGTTTTAATTTATCTTGCATCTCTTATAGTCCCAGAAAGGTGATATCTGTGAGAAAGGGGAAAAAAGTGTCTAAAGAAAGAGGAGGTTGAAAATTTGAAAAGAGATTTGGGATTGGATGTGAAAATTGAGTCTCCTTTTAATTAATTTAAAATAGCTGAATGGTGAGTCAATGGTATTTCTATAAATGTGTGGTTAAAAGCTGAAAAGATATAGAGCACGTATCAGGGAATTAGATCTGTAGATCGCTACTCTGGAATGGTATAAAACCCGAGCTGAAAATTAAATGTCATCCCATGTTTCGTATTTGATACAGTGAAATATGGCTTTTGAGACCTGGGTAGAGAACTGAGGACTAAGTGAATACTTTGAGATCCTTCTCCTGCCACATGAATGAGGAAGGCAAAAGAAAGGCTCCTGCTGGAGTGGGTGGGGGTGCCAGAGCCTGTTCCTTGTGATGAGATGACTGGATTAGACAGTTTCCACATAAACAGATGTGGGGAAGGTTATTACTCTCTGAAAGCACTAGTGTCAGGCAGCAGCAATGTGAAAGAAGGTTATAAGCAGAAATTTTTCTCAGGATTCAAGCTTTTGCTTTCCTAGTTTTTTATCCTTTCCCTCTTCTGAGAGATCTGATGAAATTATTAATTGCTGTGAGGGGTGATAAGTGGAGAGGGATGGGAATGACACAGTCTAGAAATTAAGAATGGGCTTTATCTTTTATTTCCTTCCAAAACTGCTTCTTGCTCTTCAATCCTTCCTCTCTTTTCCTCTGTGCAGAGGTTGCCTTCTCTCCCCCTTCTCCTCTCCCCTTATGCCCTTATCAACAAAACTTGGTCCTCGTCTCCCTTTGCCTGCAGGCAAGCAGGGCCCTGTTGTCCCACCTGTACCGAGCTGCATTCCCAGCTGCCAGCTGCATGGCAAACCACACGCTCAGGAATGCACCACAGGTCCTGCCATGCACTGCTGCAGCTGTCCTGGGAGCAGCTGGGCACTGGGAGGGAGCAGTCTGGTTTATGGGGTGAAAAAAGAACTGTGAGCAAAAGGGAAGATAATTTCCTCATTGGGGATTCTGGCTTATTTTGGGAAGCTCGATAGCTGCATGTTTTGTTATTGTGTGATTTATTGTGTGATGCGGTGCAGGGGAGAGTCTCACTTAAGCAGTACATGAAGTGGGGATTTTTCATTCGGAAAAGAAAACAAATTTAAGATTGAGAAATATGAAACATGCCCCAACATTTGTGACAGAAATATGGGAAGTTAAAAGGAAAGACAGCACTAAATGACAAATTCACCAGGTCCTGGACAGAATGACCTGTGGAGCACCACCTCCATGGAGAGGGAGTTGTCAGACGCCCCTTTACCCCTTTGCTGTTCACAACCAGGCAATGAAACCTGGGAACGGGGAAGTGGATATGAGTGGAAATCTTGAGATTAGATTGCAAGGACTTGAGAGGACAAAGCTCATTAGAGATGGGGGAGGAACAGTAGAAAGGAAAGAGCTGTCAGATTACACACATTGTTGGGGTAGAAACCCATCAAGTTGTGTGGTAAATGCTGCCAAAGAAAGATTATTAGTAAGTCCTTGCTCTAGCATAAACATCACCCAACAGGCTCTCAGGAAAAGGAGCAGATACTTAAAAAGTACTTTTTGCCTTTTGATTGAGAGCAGAAAGGGCTACAGGGATAACAAGCATACGCTGTTTTAATCCAGTCCTGCTCAAGAGGTGATTGCTTAAAGTATAGCAATGCCTCCTGGCTGTACAGGAGTCCCTGAAATCTCAGAGGCTTGAAAATGAAAGGTGACTGTTGTTCAGTGCAAGGCGTTCTCCCTAAAGTAACTCTCTGGCTGTTGCAAGGAAGCAATGTGATGGCTGAAGCAAAATGTTCCAATAAACTCAGCCACTCCGGGAGTGAATCCCTGTGGCCAGCAAATACAGCGCCCAGACTACTATGTCATAAGGTGAAAGCAGGTTAGATTATAAATGCAACAATAATTACACTGTTGTTGAAGACAACTTCACTGAAAATGAAAAATTCCAATGATACAAAGGAGTCAGTATGGCTATGAGAGACTGCTCTGAGATCTGAGGGTAAAACAGAAAAGACTGTTGCCAGAAGAATGCCGAGTCTAGAGAAACTAATATGACAAAGCAGCTGGTCAGCAGTTTCAGGGAGAAGATTCAGGCAGACAGAACAAAAAAATAGAATAAAATATAATAAAATATCTGAAAGGGAAGAAGGGTCTTCCATGTCCTTGGGGTGAACCACGTAATCATTGTGAAATGGACATACTAATAAAAGGCCTGAGAAATATGTGAAAAAAGTTCCACTACAAGTAACTAAACAGATGCTTTTTATTTATGCTCTGCTAGAAAAAAACAGACAGCATGGAGAAAACCCTAACTCAGGCTTGGTTGGACAGGGTAGCATTAAAAGGGGTGAGCCCTGGGAGGGCAAAGAGGAGTGTGCATGGCTGTCAGGACACATGGGTAGGGCAGCCTTGCTTGGAAGGGGATCCACAGTTCTGTGTCTCAGGGGCAAGGAAACATCTATGACACCTCCTCCAGAGGAACTGTGTGTTTGCTGCTGCTGATTTAGTTACCAAACGGGCAAGTCATTACTGAGACATGTTTGCTGTGAGCTGAGGTGCTTGGTCATAGTGGTTCAGACTCCAGGGCATCAGGCATGTGCTGATGAGGCCAGGGAGATGCTTGAGGGGATTTACATCTTGCTGTGATGTGGCTGCATGGCCTTTCTGCACAAACTGCTTCTCTTCTCAATTGTGGGAATAATGGACCTATTGTTCTTCATGGCTGTGTTGTAGACTCCAAGTCACTGAGAATTGTTTGACCTACTCTAAAGATCCTGTATTTTGTATGCAGACACTCCTCCATTTGGAAAAAATGCAGGACTAAATATAGCAGCAGACAGGCTTGGACTGTGCTCCTTAATTCCCTGACTGGAGATCTCAGAGATTTTACAGCCCCGCACCAAAATGCTGAGCTGTGATTGTAGCAAATCTGGTCAAATCTGACAGTGCTGAAGTAAAAGTTCTCTAAAAATCTGGAGCTTGTTCGCATGATTCCTGAGAAATATCTGCTGGCTTTTCCAATTCATCTCACTGGTTAATGCCTAAGACAGTGGTGGCTGCATGTGCTGCGTTGCAGCCCCACGTCAGAGGGGTGAAGGGGACGTGCCTGCCTCCCTTCTCCCATCCCCCTTTCCGGGGGCAGACACCCTCACCTGCCCGCACACCCCGAGAGAAGTGCGTGCACCAGCTGGGGTGCATGAATGGGTGAGTGAAGGAAATGGGGTGTGAGGGTACATTTTGGTGGGTTGCTGTGCTTTGCACTTCATCAACTTCCCATCTTTAAAATGGAGGGAATATAAACTCCTCTCTAATTTAAAGATAAATTAACTTTTCCTTCTGAAGCATTCAAGTGGCATATTGAGAAGCACCACAGGAGAGTCCACGAAGAGATAAATTATTTTATGCAGAGGGAAGGGATTTGGTTACTGTACAGTTCTGCAGAGGCTGTAACTAGATGGTAGGTGAAGGGAATGAAACAATATATGTACAGCTGTGCATTGGCACCATCTATTGCACTGAGTCAGGCACAGGGTTGCATCAGAAAAAATAGTATGCAGCCTTATAATGAAAGGCTGCATTGTAAGTTGAAGGGGAGCAGAAAATCTTAAACCTGCCATTTTCTAACCTTTGAACAGTTGACTTTGCACCCACAATGTTGTTTCACTGTTGTTGGTTCTGCATGTAGCACAAAACAAAGAAGAAAGGGCTTTCACTACTAAACAGTAGTGACAAGATGGATATCTGTGGCACCAGGCTGCACAGGAATGTAGTGGAGTCAGCAGTTTGGTGCCTGATTGTTTAATCCGGGATTTGGGCAGTCTGCAGGCAGTAGTACAGCACCACACAATCAATGTTCATCAGCTTCCAGACTAGACAGGAGCAGCTCAGGACTGCATCCCTGTACTTCCCCTCCACTCTCAAATATTTATTTCCTACATTGTACCAGTTGTACCACTGCAAATCAGGTTAATACATAAAGATGAAACATTTTGCTTGTACCTCAACATGCTGCTCAAGAGGCAAGCAGAGGATACACTGACTTCAGCATATGCTTCTGGCTTCCACCAAGTGCTTTGTGCTCTCTTGCAGAACTCTTTTTGTGTTAGACAAGGGTGAAATGTTAACACGAGGATAGTAAAGAAACAAGCTGACTTTTGGTGCTTAGAAGCAATAATAGATGCTTGCCTCACTATGAACTTTGTGTAACTCGAGTTTAACCTTTACATGCTTGTGTAGAATAAAAGATAGATTAGGTTTGCAGGAGAACTGAAGGTTAAAAAAAAAGGAAAGACTTTAAATCCCAAAGGCATGGAGAAGAAGGCAGAGGTCTGATTACATTGTGTCAGATGGCAGTTGTTCTCCTCTTTGAGGCAGCCCTGATATACCCAGGATATCGTAATGCTGAGGTGTTACAGCCTCCTCTATTCTGTGAACTCACAGAAAATGGTTTAGAGGAGCGGGAGATCCTTGGCAAATTTTATCCTACAGCAGTATCCACAGCTTCTTAGCCTATTATTTTATGTTTGCTTTCAGGCAGAGTAAGACCAGTACCACAGCCAGATGAAGCTGTGCCATGCTCAGCCTTCTGGTCCTGCCTCTGCATCACCTCCTTTCTGGCATCCCACCAAAAACTAGAATGACATGGGGGTGGGAATGAAAAGCCCAAGTGGGCAGACAGCTCTGCTGCCGTTGTAATTGGCTGGTGTCAAGACAAGTTTGATGACTTAAGCCCTAGAGCCACAATTGGTTTGTGGACTAACATTAAGTGATATAAACCACCAGGTCTCTACAGACCATGGGATGAAAATTGTTCTAATGGATGGGTCAGAAAGAGTAACAAAGAGACTTTATAAATAAATTTATATATTAATTTGGTATCTCCAGGGTGATAGGTAAATGCAAGTAAGGGGAACTGCAGGATTAGGGGTGCAAAAACAGAGCAGGTGCCCTTCTGTATCTCCCGATACACCTCTCCTCCAGGACTAGGGGCACGAACCAGCACAAAACCCTACATTCTTCTCAATGTTATCAGAAGGTTGGTTTTAGAGTCCAACTCAGACCCTTCCTTCAAGGAGCACATTTATTTGCATTTGGAAGCATGAGGAGACCCTAATATATTGAGGTGTGGGGTCTCTGATACATGTTGAAGTCTCTCTGTCCCCCAAAAGCAGTGTAAGTGTAGGCCCTGAAAAGTGCAAGAATGTAATGCTATGCAGCATAAGCCAGCCCAAAACAGACCTGGTCTGATTCTGCCATCCCTTCTGACGCCAATTGTCTATTCCCTCCCTTCCTTTTTTTGCTGCTGCTTGTAAGGTCACAGCATGAGAGCTGAACTAACTGAATGCTTCTAAAGCTTTTTTCTTTAGTTTTATACAGTTAGTTTCATCTCCCCAAACAAGCTCTTCATGCAGCAGTGTGGGTCTCAATCCTGGTGCAAGGCAGTGGGCAAGATCACTGTTGGGGGCAGAGGTGCTGGGTGAGATGCCAGGCTGAGGCACAGCTGACATGAATCAACCTCATCTACTAAGGGATCACACCTTCGTTAAATATTCTGAGTGCTTAATGTTGTTTCAGGCCTGGCAGAAGGGAGCTATACATAGCCCTTGATTACAGACTGTGCCTAAATAATTGTCTAGTCCAACGACATGCCTAGAAAACTCTATCACTCCCATTGATCCAGAATGAAAAGCCCCTAAGGTCTTGCCTCCAACTTCCAAAGCAGTCCTTTGCAGTGGTTGTTGTTGCTTGCAGTGTTAATGTTTATAACAATTTTGAGCCTTCTCTATTCCTCATGCAGGGTCCTACGGGGCTGCAGTGTAAGTGTATGGCATGCGTGCACTATGGGGATTGTGCAAATTAAAACTAATTCCAGCAGGTGGGGAGAGTAAAAGGAAAAGGAGGCAATGAAGAACTACTGGAGGAAAGAACACAAAAAAATAATTCAAGCCATCTTTATAGATCAACCAGTATATTTACAGCTACTGTTGAGAGATGAGTTATTGAATGATACCTGTTCTCACCCTGGCCATAGATTTCAGAAATGCATGCAAGTACAATTATCTTCACCCAAGCGGTAAACATTTGGACAGTTTTCAAATCTGAACGTTGTTTATGAATCGATTTTTGCCTCCTTAAGTTCAGCTCAGCTATCCTTGCAGCATACCAAGTGCCATAACCAGCCTGATGGATCACACGGGTTACGTTTTACATCTGGAATCCTGCAGCACTCATCCTGGAAAGATGCTTTCTGACATCAGCAGTTGGAGTGGAAAGACAAAAAAGCAGTCACAGGAACATGTACCATCTTCCCTGTAAATATAAACTAAAGGCTGTATCCTTTAAGGGCAATCCTTTGTTACTGTGCAGAAAACTCTAGGACTGCTTCTGTGTTTTCACTGTTAGTAACATAAGCTCTGAGGGTAACGGGCTCAACATTTTCTTCTAGGCCAAATCCTACAGTCGGCTCTCAGTTTTAACTTGGACAAACTGAACATGAAGACTGCAGGGATCTGTCTGTACACAGGCTTTTACAATTCCATTGGCTGTAAAATTGTTTATTATAAGGACTTCAGTCTCTGAAGAACCTGTACTGGCTGCCATCAGGGACAGAACGTGCATTAGATTGGTGGAGTAAGCTCGTAATGCATAATTCTTTATATTTTATCAAGGGAGCATCTACTCTGCAGTCCCAAATGCTTCTTGGCAAAACAGACTGGCAGCACTGATCTCTGGCAAGATGGCAATGCTGTTAGTTCTCCCAGAAGGCAAGGGCTAAACTACCTCCCCTCCCCTCTGGGAAAGACTATAAATAGAGGTCTGCTGGGATCCTGATCTCACACTCACAGAGGCAGCTGGCATCTGGGATTGCAGTTGACCCCCTGTCCCTTCTTCCTTTCCTTTCTTTCTTCTTTGATGGTATTTCTGTGATTTTGAGGTGAGCTGGAATTAAACCAACTGAAAAGTAATCATAGGAAAAGAAGAGGCTGGTGCTTGCACATATTGCACATTGCTTCCTCCACATTTCTGGCTACCCCCAGAGAAGCTAACTACCTTCCACAAGACTTTCTGAAGTGCTGGGCAACAAAATAAACAGTATGCGAGGTGACTTAGGGATTTATGCTTAATCCACATCTGTGTAGTAAACTGCCAAAGAAAGGCACGTATTCAAACTGGAAAACATCAATCATATGCTATTTACTAACTGCAGTCACAGTTACTATTTCTGTGCCGGCAAACCACAAAAAGAATGAAACCTTGTAGGTTAAATTAACAGAAACCAAGACAGACAGCAAAACAACTAGCTCAGAACTACCAAGCTGTACTTCACTCAAAAGTCACCCTGAACTCGTATGAGGCTTTTCCATCTCCCCAGTTTCCTGGGTAAGTGTTGTGTTTCTGTGCAGGAGGGAGTGTGTCCTCAGGGAGGGGTACAGCCTAAATGAGAGCAGGAACACCCGTTTGGGAAATCAGCACTGCAACAGATGTAGCCAGCTATGAAGATATATCTGCTGCATAATTTTTCCCCTAAATGTTTAGCCTGGTAAAAACTAGTGCCTAATAAAACTGCAGGAGGTTATTTTTTGACTGACCACTACTGCATGTGTTGGAAGAAACCTTTACTAAAGATGTCCCTGGTGCCATGTGTTTTGCTGGAGGGACCAAGTGACATCTGCTTTACCAAGATGCAGGAAATGCCATTTCCCGTCTAGTCAGGGGCATCAAGCCAAATACTGGTCTCAGTTGTCAGCCAGTCAATTATTTGATTATGGATGTACAGCCAGCTTGTGTTTGTAGATCATCTTCCAGCTAGACAACAAGGATTACATATATATTTGACAGTCAATGTTGAGCTTACTTTCAGCTTAAAACCATTACTTATTGACACAGACGGCTGGCCTCATGGAAGTGAATTGTTCTGAACTCCCCTGCTGTTCAAAAATTTGATGTGCAGTGATGAGTTTGCTCAGGTCCTCTTTCTGTGGTTTTTGCAGAGAGAAGAATCGGTTTCTTCTTCTCAGTAAGAGGAAAGATGTAGTATTTTTCCCCTTATTTCCCAAAATAAATTAAGGTTTTCTGGCAGTAGTGCTCATTCCACCCCTTGGTTTTGAGAAACACTATTCATCCTGAGAAAACAACTCTTTGTCTCTTGGCTTGAGGATCCAGCTGCTTGTCATGTTAAACCATGTGGAGGCTGCATTTGAGTCCATCTGTATTGCCAGGATCAGTGCCCCAGGGACTCAGCACAAAAACACTTTGATCCCTCCCAGTGACAGGGTTTTTGCTAACAAACCTCCAGACATTTCAGTTGGTATGTCATCACCCTTGCTAAACTAGAACAGAAGGATGAAACAAAAGTATCTCCAAAGACCTTTAATAACAATCAGTCGAAGGGGAATGAGTAAAAGATCCCAGGTGAGAAACTTCTGTAAAAAGCATTAGCATTGGCCATATGACTGTAACGAGGATGGAGAGGCTTTTTTCCCCACCTTTTTTCTTTTTTCTTGTCTTTTTCTTCAGAGATAAAAGAGGGGATAGGAGCTATGGACTGTGAATTGCAGAGAACAAAGCGTTTAACGTCCTTTAAATAGCTTGATAGGGTCAAAGTAAGGCAAAAAGTCTAAATGCATAGAAGAGAGAATGAACCTGAAAAGTCCTCATATGTTTTATACTGAGTGGCCCCCCTGCAAATTGTACCTCTTAGTGATGGCCTGATTAGTCCAAATTTTTCACACACTTAAGAGCAACTAAGCTACAAACCTCCTGCACACAGTGAGAGGATTTTGGCTTTTAATTCTCGCCATTATAGAGCTGCAAATATACCCCATTGCTTTTACCTTTTAAAATCCAGACTGTATGTGCAGTGGGCATGTGATTTGTGCAGCCAGAGTTTGGGATGAGTGCTTCAAAATAGCAATCACCTGTTACTCCTGCACTAGGGCAATATGTAAGAGGTTAACTAATACCTTGTGTTGATGAAGCACTCTGGCCAGTGAATAACGTGGAGGTAGAGTTGAATTTTGTGCTAGACCACTGAGACCTAGGGTTTTTACAATCTAAGTGCATTACTTGAGCAGGAATCAGATTGTCAACAAGGCAGTATGTGATTAGTATTAGCAAAGCAATTTTCAATAGATCATGCAAATGAAGCAAGGAGGGCAGCAAGGCCAAAATCCTTGTCTTAATTAACAGAAAGCATACTTTGAAGATGATTTTGTTGCTTAAAGAAAAAGAACAGTGAAGGAGAGAGAGCATTAAAATGCAAGGTTTTATCTAACATGCCCAGCCACGTTCTTCCCCCTTCTGCAGCATAATTTTGCAGAAAACAGGTAATTTGATCTGAAAGCCCACTCTGCATCCAATGCTATGGGAAGTTTTGTCACTTGGAGAATGGAACTTTGTGCAGTCAGGTAACAATCAAGTGTGACCTACTGGAGCAGAAACATTTAAGTAGCTCATCAGCAAGGCTGTGATTCTTTAAACATATGGTATTAGAAACACTCATTTCCAGAAAAAGAGCTACCTACAAGTCTAGGAAATCAAGGCACAGGTATCTTTTAAACAGTGTGATAAGGTTGATCAGTTCATCTTGTCAAGCACCATTCGATAGTTACCTTGACTACTTTATATTAATAATGTTGTTCTAATTTGTGAGCATTAGAAGGTGTGTAAACCAAGCTTTAGATAATTTATCTCTAAAGGGCTAATGTTTCTGGAAATGTACCTTTCATCTTGTTTCTGAGATTTTTATTTGAAAAATTATTTTATTATTTTCAAACAGCAATCAACCAACCAACGCATTTACCTCTTTCCTCCTCATTCTCATCATCAAAATAATTTTCCCCCCTCAGCATCACCAAAATATTTCTATCTCCCATTTTGTTGCAATTTGGAACTGAAGAAGAGAGAAAACTCCTTGAAGCACTTACCCATCCTTGTCATGCAGGGCAAAAAGAGTACATGTTTCTCCTGACACTCACTGTTTTTGGCTCCTCTATGATCTCATTAACATTGCCTTTTTCATCCAGAACATCTCTGTGTTTTCAAGCTGGGTAATGTTTGCATTATGGTTGAAACAACCCAGGAAAGTTGGATTGCTTGTATCATGTATTTCTTAGTGAATGGCACCCTAAGAAACATTTTCCTGCCAGAGCTCCCAGCTGTCCTCTTGACAGAAACTCTTGTGGCAATGAGTGCAAATAGCTCAGTGAGTGGTTCTAGGGTAAACGTGAAAACTCTCCCCCATGCCAAAGGGAGATTTCTCAGGAGCATTTCACAATGTCACTCTCCACAAACATCAAGCCATGCCTGATGGCAACCAGGCTGACATTGCCTCGGTATTCCTCTTCTCTCGAGAGTACTTTGACAGACTGTTTAGTTGTGGTTTGGTTTTTTTTTCTTTATTTAATGGCAGCTTTGCAGGGTCCATTTACGTTAGCTAAGTAGCAGTGTGCCCACTAGTGTGTTAGCCAATCTTTCCTGCATTGACAAAGCAGGGATGTGGCAGGCTCTACTACTGTGCTTATGTTATATCCTGATCCGAGTTTGCTTCCCTATTGCACTTGGGGATATGGCTACATATCAATCATGTCAAGATTCCTGAAGACATTGTATCATCCTTGCCTGTCTTTTCAAGCTGTAAAGCAAAACAGCATCATAACATACTGCCCTCCTATGTAAGTCAGGTGATTCAACTTCAGGGAACATCTGAAATATATCGATCACATCACTGAGCTGTCCAATATTGGTTTACAGCTAAAGAAGAATAAAAAAATTGCACCTGAGAAGACAGATTCATGTCTCAAATGACCTTGTAAAAGATCCTGGTGACATTAAGTCATAGAGAAGAGAGGGATAGTTAATTTTTCCTTGCAGTTGCACATCATCCTTTGGTGTGAATCGAACTATACCCACTCACTCGAAGACTCCTGAGCTCATTTTCAAAAGTTATGGATGGATTTTTTAGTTCCTTCTTGCTTGTTCTAGCCTAATGTCACACCCATCAAACAGCTCTGACACAAGTAGAAAGCAAGAGCCAAGGGGTTCCTCTCCTCTGTGTCTCTAATTCGTGCAGATTTATGTCCTTTACGTCTTGGTTTGTACCCTGAAGGGACACCTTGGAGTTTGCTCAGTATTAGCTGAGGAACACTTGCCTATTGTCCTGTTCATCAAATTGTATGATATGCATCAGGTTTCCTTCTTCCAGTGAATGAAGCAAGAACTTGGTAGCTTACCATCTGTCTGTGAAATCTTTCGGCAGTAAGTCACTGCTTTACTTCCTCCCTTAGGTTCTGATAAGTACTGCTGTTTCTGATCATGGTTTTGCAGGAATCAAACTTTTCTTAAAATTGACTATTCTGGAGACTGAGCATCCTTTGGTAACAGTTGTGTGTATAGACAGCAGCTGAGTCAGCTGAAATAACAGACAATAATAACTGCAGAGAATTTGTATTTAACAAAAAAGTCCAATTTTATGTGAGCCGGAAAAGCTTTTTTTTCTTCTTTCTTCTGAAGTACTCTGCATGTTCTCATTCTAAGTCTATCCCTGAGAGAATCTAAATTTACTCTTTCCTGGCTTTTGAGAAATACACAGCAAGACATCAACACTTGGTGGGCGAGAAAGCTCTGAAATGAGGGAAGAGACAGAAGCTTACAAAAGAAAGTTCCGTGTCTGTATTTACTGCTTTGCAACAGCAGTCTGCAGCATCCCTGGGGCTGCGTTGACAAAGCTGAGTGCAGGACGTGCACTGTGCTGTGGGTGAGCTGGGTGCACTCAGCTGTCACATGAAAGCCACGCAATTCATCACACATTTGTTACTCTGGCTGTGGTATCACACGACTGGCGCTGCTGCGAGCCTTCCTCATGGGAATGCATCCAGGCCGCCAGGGCACAGCTCAGCACCCTGTGTGTGTGGGACATGCATGGGAGGAACCAGGGCCTTGCACACCTTTGGCTATCCTCAGAGCCTTTGTGAAGCAGCCAGGGCACAGCTCAGCACCCTGTGTGTGTGGGACATGCATGGGAGGAACCAGGGCCTTGCACACCTTTTGCTATCCACACAGCCTTTGTGAGGAACTTGAACACCGGCGTGTGCCAACTTCTGCTTCAAGACTCCTTTCTTCTGCCGCAGTGGTGCGAGGGCAGACTCTCGTTTACACAGAAACCTCTGTGAGCACAAGGCCCTAGCTTTCAAAACGGAACTACCCGCAGACAAAAAAAAAGGAGTTCCACTTTTATGTTTTTGTGTAACTAGGCTTTATTCCTCAAAGGCCTTCTCCTGTCGATAAGAACAAAACCCTATATGCAAAGGGCTATTTCTGCCACCAGCCCTAGAGGTGACATCTCTGTCCGCTCCTGGCTCGGGAGGCATGGGCTGCAGAGAGCATGTCATTGTCACAAGAAGTGCAAGACCTTTCTCGACCTGTCAAGCTGGTTACCAGCTCGAGAGGACACACTGACAGGGAAGCACTTTGGAAGAGAAATTCTGAGACTTTTTCTTCTTTTTGGTAATGGCTGAGCATAACTGAGGAGCTGTAATTATTCCAGATTTTGCAAACATCACTGATTTTTTTTTGAACTTGTGGCAAGTTGCACATTTTTTCTTTTTTTTTCTTTCTTTTCCATTTCTTCTTTTTTATTTCTTTTTGTTTTTCTTTTATCCCTTTTCTTTGTTTTTCTTCTCCCTTTTTTTCTTTTCTTTGAAGGAAAGATGGTTGATTCTTCTTACTCTCCAGTCACATTAGGACATTGACACAAAATTCAACACCCTTCTTTTTCTTTCTTTGAGGCAGTTGACCCCAAATCTTTTGTTTTACAGATTCTAAAGTCTTATACCTTTACTCTGCTTTAACTCTGCTGGTATAAGAGCTCCCTTTCCAAAAAATGTGGACACAGATATATGAGATAAAGGTGTTACACAATTTTTGAGTGTATCTCTAGTGGCATCTCTAAATACAGGTGAACCCTGTGTAACAGCTAAGTAAGTAGTGGTGGTGGTAGCAGAAAAGCCTTAGGGACAGGGCAAGGATATCGAGGTTGTAACTGTTTGTGTTGGGATTTTACTAGCAGAACAACTTCAAGTACAGGGTGTAAAACTTATGGCGATATAGCATGCCTCACCTCAAGCAATTCCAACAAAATACAGAACTCAAGGCTGTTGCAGCTCCGACAGTTGCAGAGTGACAGGTTCAATGTGCTGCAGTGATTCCACTGTCCACCACTGGTTGCTCCCGAGAGCACAGCAATGCTTACCTGAAATATCAGTGATGATAACCTCAGCCACAGCATGAAGTTAATGATAGCATGTGAAGTTGGAGATGGAGAAATACTGGTATAAATTTATAACTGAAGTTGGATCGAAACACAGAAGCTATTCCTATATGCTGAAAATACCAATCACATTATAATTATAAATAAATTAAATATAAATAAATGAAAGAGGTCTCTGTTGTCAATGACACAGGTGCAGACAGGGATAAGCTATAAAATCAATTTATTCTCTTTCCCCTGTGGGTACTGGTCTATTGGTATGAAAAATTTAACTGCATCCAGACTGGAGAAGCTGTGCTGGTTTTAGTCCATTGTAGCTAAAGAGATTGTTATACTAGTGTAGATGAAGACTTGAGGTTGAGATATGCTGAGGGACAGAACATGACTTGTATTCTCTCTGTGCTTAACAGAAAACATACACAGAAATGAAATGCTGTGCATTAGTAATTTCCATTAATTTATGTCAGGTGCCGAATAGAAAGTCATTATATTTCCACTGTACACCACTCTAGCGAAAAAGGTTCATAAGCCATTAGGATAATGATTTCTACCATTACTTGTCAGTAAAGTGTGAAAATATTTTTTTATTATCCATTTACATTAATTTCAACATGCATGCATTTCTTCAGAAACACAGACTTTTTGAAGTGATTGTTTCCCATTGATTAATGTAGCCAGAAGTTTCCTGATTTGCCAAATGTCACAGAACATTTTATTAATGGTGCCTGTTTTGTGTATAAATCTTTGCATCAGAGGAGGTTTCATCTATTAATTAGAAAATCTTAGAAATACTCAGTTAAACAAAAACATATTTCTAGTGTGGTTGTTGTGTTGTGGACTCCACTCCCAATGCATACCTGCAAGGATCTTATGCCTTGGGATGAGTGGAAAGTATGACCCTTTGATGCTGAGTTTTTGTAGTCTCTAAGGTAAAGAACCATTCTGATATAGTGAGCCATCTGTATGCAATACAATTTTAAAATACTGTTCATCTTCTTCAGAGAAGGAACTATCTCTGCCATGCTTACATCCATTCAGGACTGCATGTCAAAATCCACAGGTACACTTCAGTCTGGGTATAAAGAGACAATGTTCACATAGCTCACCATCTCCTCCCTTTAAAATAGCAATTGTCTGACAAAACTGGTTTTTCCTGGGAATTTTTGATTCTTCAACACTAAAATTTTTCAAGGGAACAAGGAGTTTCCAGAAAGAACAAGGCACATATCCTTGGATGAGAAATAACCCTATGCTAGAACAAGGACAGAGATTTAAATTTTCAGGGTTTGACTCATCAATTCAAATCAGTAACAAGAACCTCTGCCACCAGCTGTGCTGTGACAGTATGGACTCAGCTCTTCCTGCAGCAGTTCTGTTTTGTAGAGCTGGCACACTCACTGAGACTCATCCTGATCCCCCAGAACTGGAGACCCTCATTACCTGTTATTGAGGCCTCTTTTCCATCCTAATTTGAACTGTTTTCTTTCCTTCCCAACCCAGAAATGGGGGACATTTGAAACCTTTGACTGAAGACAGTAAAAACACTTTCTGTTTACTTACGTAACATAGACCTGGGTTGAAAGCTACAATGTTTGCTTCTAATCCTTTTGTTTTCTCTTTCTATGAACATTCAAGTGAAAAGGATTTTGTCCTCCACTTTTGTAGAAAACAATTTTAGCAATTTATTTAAAAGTGTCCTTGGAAACCAAATGCTATATTTTGCCAAGGCAAGCACTGTTGCTCAAGGAGCTTGAATATGCACTCAGCTCAGTAATAGGAACAGCACCATGTGACTAATAAAATCAATGTCTGCTAAGTAATGTGGTTTAAACTGGAAATGTTTTCGATCAATCCAGGGGTTTGGTTTTTCTCTGACTGAAGAATAAAATAGAACTAGTCTAACAGCAGATATTTTCCTATTGAAAAAGTTAATTTATATAAAGCAGGATATTAATAGATCTGAGTAGCTCTCCATGAAGATAGGATCGCTGATTTAATGCTGTCTTAACTTTGTCAAAGTAACATTGCCTCAATTAAGCCAATTTCTGCCCTTAGTCCTGACATGGCTTGTTGTGACAATGCACTTTCAGTATTGAAAGGCAGACTAACCTGTCATTTAACAAAGCTAGGAAGAGATCTGGCATAATTATATACTTTCTTATTGCTGAAGTGACTGATAAATATTAGTGTTGCAAATTGTCAGCAAACCATGAGGCATTGGGGCACTGCAAATGTAGAAGGGGACCCTGAGGGAGTGACAATGGTAGAGTGAAAGAGTTCAGGAGCTTCTTCAAAGTCAGGTGAGGGTATTTCATAACTATTTCATAGATGACACCGTGTGCAGTGCGGCTGAAGAAGAGGCATCACTGGCCGGGACCAAGGTAAGAAAGAGAAAAATGACAGCCAACAGCATTCACCTTTGATTCACTGAGAATCATGTGAAATAATGTTACCTCAGAATATGGTTGGTTTTTTTTTCATTTCTACTCATCCCTCATGCTAGTAAAATGCACTAATTTCAGTCCAGTTCCTCCATTTAAGGACTGGAGTTTTTATTCCCATGAAAGCAGATGGAGGCAAAATCTCCAGTGTGTGGAAAATAAAGCAAGCTGTCCAATTAAATCGCCACACTGATTCCTAATTCCACTGTGGCCTGTCTGAGAAGGCCATTAGGAACAAAATACCTCTCTGAGGAACATTTTTCTGGCACTTCACACTCACGAGGAAGGTATCTGCAGGCAGCCAGGCATACAAAGTTCCTGGAAAAGGGGGAGACACTTAGGAAACTGAAGTTCTGCAGCATTCTGCAGCATTTCCTTGCAACAGAGTAAGGAAAAATAGAAATGTTTAAATGGAGTAAGCAATCCCAAGTAGGAACTGCTGTGATCCAAGTGAGACCCGAGTTTCACAGCAAAGGGATGACACTTGGCATCAGACCCCCACCTCTTTGGTGCCTGCCATGTACATGTGGGGTGCCCAGCAGGCAGGCAGGCAGCTGTGGGGCACAGGCAGACAGCCATGGGGTGCAGGCAGGCTGTCCATAGTAGGCTAATGAAACACTCCTTTGTAACTGCATTGAAGAGGGCAAAATAGTATTTATTTACTTTACTAGGCTGCAGCAAATGTCTACAATACCTAATGTTTAACAGGCAATTAATAGACAAACTTTTCTGTATCTAGAAATGTGGTGGAATTTAAGTTAATCCCTACTGGTACCGAGCAATAGCACTAACCTTATTAAACTTCATATCCAAAGGCAGTAGGTTTGCTAAAGAGCTTTCATACCTAATGGTGAAATTCCAGGCAGTTGCATCTTTTAATTTGAAGGTAAACACTGATAGATCCATCATTTGGAAATAGGCAGTTGCAAACTGAAGAAACAAAATACTGTGGATTAAACGTGGTGCCTGTGTGCTGCCTTCCATCATCATATAGCAGGACGCTGTTTCAGTATCTGTGAGGTTTGGCAACAAAAAGGCAGATTATGGAGGAACACATTTGTTTTACAGGGCAATGCACTACCAGAGCTGTGTACAGAGCAGGAAGCCAAGCCAGTGAATTTCTGCACCAAAGTCAACAAATAAGCTGATTGACAGTGTTTGTTGATAACAACCACAGTCTTTGTGTTACACCCAGCCAAAGCAATCAAAACTCAGTAACCATGAAGGGACAGTATGAGTAAGATCTACAGTTAATGGATGAACAACTGCAGCCATTCAAGCTTAAAGAGAGCTTGCTCACCAGAATTTGAATGTCCTTTCTACTCGTGGTAGCAATAGAAGTGGTTTCTTCCTGCAGCATAAGAGATAACCTGGTAAAGAGTGAGCATTATTCCTAGGGCTGTTTTACTCTGTTTCAGCTTGTTTTCTTGGCAGCATTACAGAGTGTCATTCTGTGAATCATGAATACAATTCATACTAGCCAAACTGACCTTTGAAATTGGGAGTAGGCAAATACATCAGCAAGCTCTAACAAATAAGCTGATAAAATGAATGAATTATATTTATATACCCTGCCAGTCTATTAAGAGGTCACTTTGACAGCCCTGGAGGTCCAAATGTGAGAGTTTCCATTCTCTCCTGCATACCTGAGCAGCCATTGATGCATACTTAGTAACAAGGTGCATTATCACTATTTTGGCTGTTCATGCAAATAGCTCTCTGATAAATTTTTCTGTAGAATGCATTGTGTGGTACAGAAAACTATGTATTTGTGGGTCTGAGTGTTCATAAAGTTCCTGAAAACCTTAACAAGCCCCACCAAGACAAAAAGGGAGAGAGATGAAGAAAAGAAGACTATGGCACATGTCTAAAACGCCTACAGCTGACCTTGACAAAGGGCTGGACAAGGACCTGTTTTGAGCAGGCAGCAACACCCTTTCCAGCAGCTCCTTCCAGCCAACACATTTCTGGGTCTGTGCAAGCACATGGGAGGAACCCAACTGAGCAGATGTGGCAGTGAGCGGGATAGGTGCAGGACATGACTGCCAGCCTAGGGTGAAGTAAACTTCCACCAAAAGAGCACTGGAGTGTCACCATTTTCAAAGTCTACCATTGAGTGACTGTAGGCAGTTTCAGAACATGGTTTGAAAGACCTGCACCCAAGTTCAGGTTTGTTTTGTCTGAAATTGTAGACTCCAGAAGCAGAAATGTTGGAGGAAATTTAAATCATCTCTTAGCTGGACTATTTTTCTAATCAAGGGATCCTTGGCACGAGTTGAGAACCTGACCTGCCATGACCCTGGAGCCCATAGCTCCATGTCACAGCAACAGAGTGTTCTTCCAGGCACCCCAGTGATAACCTGTGCCATTAGTGGCTTTGCAACCTCAGTTTTTAGTTAGGCATTTAGAAAAATTGGCACATGCAGTTTGCATGCTTCTAAAACTGTGGCTTCACTCCAAAGCTGTATTTGATTTCTGTGTATGAACCCTTAAAGCATTTTGGAATCTCTCTCTAAAAGAGAAAAGCAGTTTAATATAAAAATCTGTTTCTTTTTCCTTATTCCTAAGAGCAAGGTAAATAAGAAGTGTTGAGAATTGCATGTGACTGGAAGATGTGAGGTTTGCTTAGAGCCATTTCAGTGGTTATTTTGAACCTTCATAACAAAACAATATAATTTCCTTTCTTCACATTCATAACTTACGGAGATGTTTACATTTTCAGCCAAACATTTCCATTCTTGGCTGTGCTGAAAGGTGATACTCTGTTTACTGGATATAACACTGAGCAAAATCCCTTCAACCTTTTGAATTATCTCAGTCTGAAAAGTATAATCCATTATCCAAATATTCTCCCAGTGTTTTTCTAGTAGAAAAATATAGCATAACAAGTTGAAGATAAAAGCTTGGCCTGTATATAGCAGCTGCTAAGGATTTCTTTGGCTGGAGATGAAGGAAGAAGGTTTAAAATAAGACCACCTCTGTGTGTGCTCAAATGAATGTTTTGCTTAGATTGTAACACAGTGCAAAGCACCATTTGCAGCCATCTCTATAAAAATTTCCTCTGTCTGTGTGGATAAGAGGCTGGTACTGCGACCACCATGCTCAAATTGCCATTAGCAATGAATAAATACTATGAAGATGTAAAGCCAGAGTCCTTTAAAACAATTTAAAGGATAAAGAAACAAACAACCCCCATCCCCCCCAAAAAAACCCCAACAAAATAAAATATTACTTTGATACAAAGTTAATTTAGACATGAATGTGTATATTCATAGAAACATGACAAGTGTGTGTGTGCATGTACACACACCCACACATGGACAAACACACCCTTCCTCTATTTGAGAAAAAAAAAAAAAAAAGCAATCATTTAAATTCATTAAGCACTCTGGTCTCCATTATTCTTCATATTAAATTGTCTCTTTTATTGTAAGACTACAGCCATGTGAACAGATAACTTGTCTCTATGCAAATATTGGTTAGTCAAAGAGGGGACATTGCTTGTTTCCTGGAAGACATGAGCTTTAGTGCACTGTTGGAGGCATTTAAATGGTATCTTCTCATAATGAAGAACTTACGTAGAACACACTATTCTTTTTTTTCTTTTTTTTTAAGTAAAAATAATAAAATAAAACATAAACTCCCGAACATCTTTTAGCTTCATTTTAAGGTGTGCAATGCAACATGTTCATTTGAACTCAGTAGCATCTTTTGCTTTTGCTTAAATGTAAACTAAATATTTTGTCAAAAATTGGAGAATCAAGGTATCATCCCATCTAGCCTTTTACCCACAGCAGAATCAGCTATACATTAGCTGACAGATGCCAATCTATTTTGGGAGGCTTCCCAGGAAATCTATTCCTGTGCCTTTCTGTACATACCACTAGGAAGTTTTTCCCTGACATCTATGCCAAATCTCCTGTGTTGCAAGAGTCTATTAGTATTCACTTTCACTCTTTTTTTTACATACTACCTAAAAATGTATAGAGTGTTTCATCAGAATCTTCTCAATAGAAAGAAAATTGTCATTTTCTTGCAGTTTTTGCTCCTGTTCATACAGTGCAATAAGCTTTATCTTTGGTTTGCCTTTTTTTTGAAAGCAGTTTCATTATTATTCACTCAAACAAAACACATGCCCAGGTTATTTTCTGCAAAACTCCTATCTGTCCAGAAGTTCACCAGCTCTATTCATACAAGTAATTTCTTCTGCCTGGTTTAGAACATTCTACTTGTCCCCGATACCATGGATCTTACCTTGTCAGTTTGTGTTTCCAGTTTGTCAGAATTTTTGTTCTTTCTTCCCTTTCTCTCTTTCTCTGTTAGTGAATCCTGTAGATTTAGGAACCATTATCCTTTCCATCAACCAGCTCATCAGCAAAAACATGGAAAGCTAGCGGACACAAGACAGATCCTTACAGAAAACCATATCGGTGCCATTAGTAACTCCCCTGCATACAGTTTGTTCAGCCAGTTTTGTTCTCACAGTTTTATTTGCAACTTTATCTGCTCTTAATATTTTTGAACCTGTGTCTCAACATGCTGGTTATCTTCAGTGGGTGTACAATATGGGACCTCCCATATGTAGACTGACAGTGCTGCTACTCTGGCTGCACGCATTAGTCAGAGAATTGTTAAGGTTGGAAAAGACCCCTAAGATCATCAAGTCCTGTTGACACCACTCATCAAGTCTGCAGTCCAGCTGATGCAGAAAAGCACCAGGGAAGTCAGGTAGACCTCACCAGCCGCCCATTCTTCCATCAGAAGATGAGGTCAAATAGCAGTAGTTTGCATGGAAGCCTGAGGTTTAATCAAGGAGTTTTAATCCAGTCTTTGTTGCTATCCCAAGGTCCTGCAGTTACAATTTTCCATGTGTGTATCTACATCTTTGAATGAAGATGGTGTTGTTGCCTTTTCCTGGTCTCAAAATTCAAACCAAAACATGGTTTATGGGAAAAATAAATACCTCACTATTTATTTCAGGATCCTTGGGTGCAGTACTTCATCCAGGTGGAATGCCCCGAAATGCACACACTGCCCCTCACACATTGAAATACACACATTATAGGCCTTGCAAATTAGCATATTTATCAAAGATTCCCCAATGAGAGGCTCGAGTGAACCCCCTGTTCTGAGGAACCTTCCCCCTGGATGGGCCTATCTTAGTTTACAAAAACGTGTTCTGGAGAGAACCTTGGTGTCTGGGGCTCCCAGGATGTTTGGTCTCCTGGTTTAACAGTACAGTGGGTCTCAGCTAAGTTAACAGGCTTGGAAAGTTACAAGTATGTAAGCTAAAAGCACTAAGAATAGATAAAACTATATAAAAGGGTATATAAGAGGGATATAAAAGAAAAGGCAAAAAATCATCTTGGCATCAATGTGAAACCTTACCTCCTCTGCCTGGGGTGGCTTCTGACTACTTCTGGGAAGAGGGGCACAGCTAGGTAAGGGCTTCAGCTTCCATAAAAGCCCCACAGACTGTGAAGGGAGAGACACCATTGGGATTTCTACCTGCTCACAGGTGGAGAACAAAATCTCAACCTGCCAGATACACAGAACCACTTCACAGATGTGAAGGACAGAGAGGTTTGTGTACTCCCTTGCTCATTTAAAGACAAAATAGTAGAGTGGTTCTGTTCATTTTTTCATGGCAGAGCTGCATTAAGTTGGTGTACTCCCTGAAGGTCAGAGAGACTTGCTTGAGTCCGGGGTGCTCTGGGTCTTCCCTTGCGTGCACATGACACATGATTAGGTTTAACACAACACAGAGGGTCACAGACTGAGCAAAAACTGCAAGGCTGTTGGTCTGTCAGTCTCTAGCGATGGCCACCTGTGAGACTGACCTGTCCAAAACCCACTCCCCCTTCTGCTCACAGGGAGCTTACACAGCTTTCTCCACTCCTCACTACCTCACAGTGTTACAACATGTGCATGGAGGATTGGGATGCAGAGCCTCTCCTAAGCAGTTTTCCAGCTTGGAAATACCTCATTTGCACTCAGTGGTAGGGGAAGGGCTGCTTGCAGCTTGGGAAATGCTGGAGGGAGACTGATGTGTCCTTGTCCTACATCTGTCACTGTTTAGCCTCCAGTTGGGCAGACAGGTACATCGGATTGATTCAGGGTAATCTTAGTATAGTCTAATACCACTGTCAGGTTTTTTGCAAATGCAGCCTGACTGTGAGATTATCTACAGCCTGGATAGCTGGATGTTATTCTTCCTGTCTTCCTTCTTGTAATTCCCAGCAGTAATCTCTTATCTAAATATTATACAATGAAAAACCAGGAGATTGGCAACAATAAAATGAATAACAAGTTATTGACAGTAATTATTCTGCAATTTATCTCTAGTCCACGGTCTCACTTTATCTGATGTTTGTTTTTTCTGATCCAACCTTTTGCTCATTTGTTTTCTTACTTGAGTAAAAACATTCTTAATGACTTTTTCTTGTCCAAAAAAGAAAGTTCTTTAGCAGAAAAAGAAAGGCTGATCAGAGAACAGCTTTCACTGGCATATTTGTTGTGACTGCTTCATAGTTTGTAACATATGTGGGAATAATATGTAAAGCAATATCACTACTGATAGGGTCTCCTACAAGAGCAAGGTAGACAAGTTCTATGATACATTGGAAAAATGAATAGACAATACACTTTAAAATAACAATTTGCCACAATGTATCAGGGTAAGCTGCATAAAACAGCTGGGACAGATCTAGCAGCTGTTAATGGGTACTGATGGTACACCAGGAGATGGAGCTCAATAGGAACCGAGCTGTGGAGTGAAACAGCTGAACTAAATTCCTGATGTAGACACCATGAACAAAGAGATGAAGCAGAGCAACAAAAAATGAGGAAAGATATTAAATCTAAAATAAAAATAGCTGAGCTTAAATTATTGCAGCATACAGTGAGGCTTTTGCTGCTCTGGGTGACAGAATGTCTTGTTGCAGGGACTTCATTAAAGTGGCAAATGCACAGCAGCCCCGTGCTACTTAAGAACATGTTGGAATCATCTCAGGCTATTTCATTTAGATTTCAATCACCTGTCCTGAAATCAGGACATTCAAAATAATGCCATTACAATAGCATTCCAGATATGTAGTCACCAGAACTAAAGTGAAAATGAAGCCACTTAATACATTGAATACTGGGAACATGGATCAGATTTCCTGAAAAGTAAGAACACCAAAAAACAATCACCCCATATAAATCTTCAACCTATATTCCTATTTTCTGTTCCACAGACTCTTATATTTCATTCACAATCATAACCTCTGAGCATTTTCCCATAATGCCTAAGCAACATGTCTACCATCTGTCATCTAATTCTTTTGTTCGTCTGCAGAGAATCATGGACAGTGGTGTCTCTCCCATCCCTTTGGTTTCAAAGGGATTTTTGTTTCATTTTCTACATGCAAGCTACTATATAATTCCTAGGGGAGAATGAAAGTGCTACGATTCAGGGTTGTCTGTAGTTCATTGGAAAACCTATTTAGATAAGCTTCTGAGAAAGTTCTGTTCACTGAGGAAAAAACACACACACACACAAACACACTCCCCCAAAACAACTAAGAATTGCTGTTGGGTATTTTATCAAGCTGCATTAGCAAAAGCCTTATGCTTTTGGGGACAGGTGGTTATCTCCTACACCCATTGCCTGGGAATGAAGGGAGAGAATTGCAGAGTTGTGTTGAGATTAGGGTGTGAAGGAAGTTTATAGTGCAGCAGTGGCCATTTTCTCCCTTACTCCTAATATTCCTTGTGATTTTCTTCTCAGGTTGCTGCTATCTCAGGGCTGAAAACAGGGATGACAACACTGCAGTGAAGAACTCAAATCTTCCTTAGACTCGCTTAGCTTGTCTCTATTTGCTAATCTTCTTCTTCAGGCAATCAGAGCAGTAGTGAGAAGAGTGGGGAAGGTGCAGATGGGAAATGAGAATAACCAGGCGCTTAAGGCGCTCTCTGACCAGCTGTACACAACCAGTATTTCCAGCCCAAGAGTCAAGGAGGGAGAGGTGGGCCTGGGACATGTTTGGAATCTAGGATGAGAAGTGGCTGCTGACGCCAAGTTTTTAGATGGAGAACGGAGTGCCCTGGGGAGTTTGTGTGCTGAAATCACTCAAGCTCCCCAGCTCACAAATGCTAAAACAAGAACTCCCTCAGCAGAGCAGTGAGTGACGCTCAATCCAACTGCCTTGGAGAGCCAGATAGTTACAAACCTCATGAGCTTCTCCATCCGGCAGCATACCATGAAGCTGGACAGGCTTGCTAAGTTACCTCATCATTTATGTTGCATGTACCCTGCTTCTCCTGCTTTGTTTTAGCGAGCTGGCAGGAAAAGGAAAATCAGCATAAGATTCTTGCATGTTTTCACAGCTGCCTAGTCACAAATATAACAAACTGTAATAGAGTTTCCATAAGGACTAATCCTTTCTGTGACAATATGCTGTGGCGGCCAATGGGCCCATTAATCAAGGGGCCTGTAGAGCCCTACAGAGAAAAATATTTTAAAAGGCATCCCCCTGGTTAGGGTGACAGAAAGAGGCTTCTCCCAGGGATCTTTGTTGTATTATGCTAATGTACCCCAGTTCTGCTTCCCCAGTTGGCCCTTTGGCCCTTGTCCCTTGGTCACTCCCTCCCTGTTCCCCTGTAGTTCCCATACTCTGCCTGTGCACCACCCCCACACCCTTGGATCACTGGTCCCTGATGCTCTCTCTGGTCCCTGATGCTCCCTCCACCCCTACCTCCCCCGTACTTAAACCTGGACCCTCCCTTGATGCTTGTCTCTGTCCCTGGAACCCTTCACGGGCGTGGCTACAATAAACCTCTCCGTGGAACCCCACACACAGACCCTTCCTGCCTCTTTGCTATCTGGTGTGAGTGTGTGTGCGTGTGGCACCGCCGAGCTGTTTTCCTGCAGAGACACTTTCGGAAGGTAGCAGCATCGTACCCCCCCACACCCCCTGGCTACAATTTGCAGTAGCCAGCTTGTGTTTGTTCTGCAGTTGCCACTGCTGTCATTTATTTCTCCATGAAAAGTGGCTCTTCCAAGGGTATTACAGGAGCGCCTGTTCCATCAGGGCTGGGGGGTGCACTCAAACACCTATCAAACACACCTAAGGAAAGGCTGATGTGGGAAGTTCCGTGTCCTCTAAAGGGAAGACTCTAAACTCAGTATTAAACTGTGCTGAGCAAGGCCTGTTCCAATCTCATTTTCATATTTACACTTTGTATTTAGCCATAAAATAGTGTGGCTTACAACTGGCTGTGCTGGCACCACTTTGGAGTCCTGGTATTAATAATTTATGTGACAGGCATTAAAATTAACCAGGGAAGTATTTTTAAAGTAGCAATCATTCACGTGCTATAAAGCATGTGAATGGAGAACCTAATCAGCTGGAATGTGCTTTGCTTATGATGTGCAAGTCTAACCTAGCATTGCAAGTTTCAAAGCATAGAATTCCTCCATCAGAAAGTTTAACGATGGGGCCCACAATGCCTTTCTGCATTTTCATTCCCAGCTAAAGGCTGTAATTATTCCTTTGTAACTTTCAAAACTAAAAATGAATATTGCTGTGAGCTCACACAGACAGCAAAATTGTTTAAAACCCTTGCCTCAGCCACGCAGACTGCTCCTGTTGTTATTACCAAGTTTCACACAGCTTTTGTCATCACACTTTTCTGTCTGATATCAAAGAAAGTGCAAGTTTTGGTTCTTTTAATCAGCAACTGTAGATGCTAGATCTTAGCTGTGTTTTAGAAAATACCCTGTTCTTCCTTTTGTAGGTAAAATTCCTTTCAACACGTAAGTAAATTTATAGATTTAGAATAAATATTTAATACTGAAAGGTAGTAAAAAAAGGAGAAAGAAGCTAGGAATTTTAAAGCTCTAGTAGAAGCTTAATTTTTCGTGTGATACTTAATATAATCCCTTTTTTCAGTCCCTTGTCTTCCCTGCAGGCTTTACTTACTTGATCTGAACAGAATCAATACACAAAATTGTCCACGTGTCATGAACTGTTATTGGCCTTCCCTGTTGCATTTCTACCTCTGTCCAAATACATCTTCTGGTTATGTTGCTATGTCAGGAATGGTCCAATAAGTGATAGACAAGACTCAGGTGTGAAGGAAAACAACCTCAGCAAAAAGCAGACAGACCCACTTGTTAGCTTGTTTCATGTATTTTCCTCTGCCACATCTTGACTGGAAGAAAGCTTCGTAGCAGTGTGACTTAGCAGTTCCTATTTGTGTTTTCTGTTTTGTGTTTTTTTCCTCTTATCTCTTAAGCATCTTTTCATACATGCACTATAATTTTGCCTTAGGAAACATGTCTGTTGATAATGGCAGCTAGACAAAAATCTGGGAAATTATCTTCCTGCTTTTTAAAAGGACCACCTAGCTCATAGGGAGCTGTGCACATACAGGGGCTCGGGCTTGTCAGTCATTCTGGCATGATTCATCCACTAAAGGGCTACAAATTTCAAGGTTACTGTTATTGTTGGCCAGTTATTTGAATCATTTGAACAAGCAAGTAGAGCTTTGCACCTAAATGCCTTGAAGCTGCATTTTGAAATTGGCGAGTAGTCCTGCAAAAGAAACATCTTCTAATTCCCCTTTCCTTTTGTTATGACAGATTGGATGTGTTTGCTTTTTCCCAAACAGATTACTCTTTGAAATACAATATGTTGTTACCATCAGTGTAGAGATACTGTTAATAGATCTGAAAATCACTACTAGCTTAAGAAAGGAGTCAGATTGTATCCCTGCGTTTCTGTACATCCAGGTTTCTATCTCCTCATCACCTGCACTGGCATCCAAAGGGACACCTTTACCAGTACAGAGGAGGTCACAGTCAATCAAAGTCAATGGGACCTTGACTTTGTCAATTCCTGACCTGGAATGGGAACAGGGTTTAATGCCAATACCTGCAAAGTGGTGCAGGGATGTGAAGGGTCTGATTTATAAGGAAAGTAAGAAAAATGCACTCTACCTTTGGACTCATGAAGGTCCTGATCCTCACTCAGCACAGTGGGGATCTTTCTGTCTTAAAAGCTTTTGTGAAATCAAATGCCAAAAAGTTCTCATGCGCATTTAATCCAGTCCTGCTAACTAAAACTTTTGTTTTGAAAATGCAGGCCAGGTCTTACAAATGTAGATCAGAGGTCTTTTTCATTTCAAATAATTAATTTTCTACCTGTTTACTTTCTACGCTCATTGTTAAGTGGCCTCCATGAAGCATCACAGCAAGAATCTCACAGTTTGCTAGAAGAGGGGTGATTTACATCCAAGTACAGAGAGTAAGGAGGGACAAAGAAGGCAGAATGACCCTTTGACACCTAAGAAGCAATGGCAGGTATGTGATGAGTGGCACAGTGCACACTAAATCTTAAAGAACACCTGTTGGCATCGTAAATTGAGTGGAAGAGCTACATGTTGGGCTGAGCCAGCGCATAATTGGAGCCCTGGAATGTATTTGTGCAGTCTGCAGCAGGAGACCAGAAATATGTGGACTTGGCATAAGCCATCAGTAGCGTCAAATAATTATGAAATACTTGAAAGCCCCAGGTAAATAACCTCTTCAGAATTGGCAGGCGTCAATGGGTCATTACATATTCTGCTCTTTCCTTCTTTATATGGTGAGCTGTTGCAAATCCCCAGTGGAAAATCCAGTGAGGCAGACAGGGGAGAATGCAATCAGCAATCCAAGCAATAAGAACAAAAAGAAGAATGGCACTTACAAATTTTCCTACAAACTCCACAGTCCTTTCCAATTCCAATCTGATAGAAAGGATTTAGCTGAGTAGCTTGGCTGGGTGAAGTGGAGTTTTTACAAGTCTAACACAAAGGACCAATACATTTGATTTGGTGGACGCGTAAGCTCTAAAAATAATATTCAGCAAATTCAATTCCTTAATCATTGTGACCATATGAACCAAGTGTTTGTAATGTTCAGTACATGCAGAGAGTAATTACATCGGATTTTAATAAGACTTGCTGTGAATTGTTGACCAATGATTCACTATGGGGGAAAAATTAATTAAATTTTAATGTGAAAAGTTATTGTTAATTAAAAATTGTATGAAAAACAGCTATAAAAAGAAGTTAAGGTGTATCATTTTGAAATTACTGAAAGGGCATATAAAGAAAAGGAGTAAGACATTTTTGAACTGGATTTTACCCTACAGCTTATATGCCTAAAAAGACCAATCCACATGCAAATTCTCTTCTCCAGCCATGAAAAATCTGTCTCAGGAGGATGAGCACCCTGTGACAGATGACAGCTTGCACCTATGGCTGTAGAGATAGGAGTGGGCTGTAGGATCAGGGGATGGGTTGAGCACAGGAAAGACATTTAGTTCACACCCTCTATATATTGGTCTCCATAGAGTTTACAAAGAAAAAGACTGTGACAGGTGAGCAACCAGTGTAGGAACACTGGCAGCTGGAAACAATGTCACTGCAGCCTTGGAGTGCATTCCACTCTAAGCCCCCACCAGATATGCCACTGACCTCATCCATGTTTCCATCCACTACCAGACTTTGCTTTCCAGTCCTTTTAACAGGGGCCTTAAAAAACACTCCAGTTATGCGGAAGCTGGAGGAAAAATGCCAGAAAGAAACTTGGGCACAGATCCCAAAAGTGATTTAAGTATATTTTATATATACTTAAATCTTAATGAAAAATTTTGATCCTCAGGTTTGCAGTTGAGTTGCTGCCCAGCTCCATTGTGCTTGGGTTACTCTGGGTTCCCCCTGCAGGAACCAGGATCTGCATTTGAGTATGACCAGAACACAAAGTAGATGTGGTTAAGATGTGGTAAGTCCAGAGCGCAGTTCATTAATAAACCTGATTAGGATCAATATTTTCTTCCTTCTCTGAGAAGCTTGGACAGAACCTGGTGCACTTTTGCAACAACTCCGCCAAAACTACTGCAATAACATGGTTTTTTCTCCTGTATTTTTTTAGGGAGAGGACTTTGTGCAGGGAGTTTGAGCTGATTGGGATGCTTTTTGCTTTCCTACATGTTGTGTTGTCACTCTAGGCAGCGTTGTGGGCTATGCTTGGAGGACCGAGCACCAAAAGTTAAATAATGTAACGCCACCACTGTGGCAATGAAGTCCTCTTATAACTCCAGACCTTAGTGTTTTCCTGCACAACAAACCTATGGAGGATATGCAGGGTCTCAAATTGTATGTGTGGGTGGCACATTATGACTCCTTTTACAGATTTCTTTCTCCTTTTACAGTCTAGAGATTTGTGGATCTTAAGTCACTTCATCATACATGTCTCATTCAGATCATTATAATGAAATCAGCAGGGTTAAATCACGCATTACAAAGTGCTTTTCCTTAATCATCAGTTTATCCAAAGGACTGACAAGTGAGCTATTGCACTGGGTAATCCAATGCCCATTTTCCCCTCAAGGATTAGGATTTATTTACTCACAACTGACAAGCATCTACTATCTCATTTTGGTGGTGTTTGTGTAAATGAAAACTTAAAGTCTTCCCCATTATATGGTAAACTCCTATAAAAACCGGTTCTTAAATTTTCAAATATATGCAGCTGTATATCTGTACAGTCAGCCTTAAAAAATCTCAGTTCAGTGGTCTGAAATATATTGGAATATAACACATTACAGGTGGTGCAAATGCTTTACAGTAAAATATTATTCACTTAACTCTATCAGGAGGTCAGTAACTGAAAAAGGAACTATAATTGCAGTTTAACTACTGAGATTCAGTTTTCCAAACAAAAATGAGCTTGAATCTCTTCCCAATGCTCAATATTTCTTAAAGGGCAAATAAATAATTAGAATTAAATCCCAGTTTCAATTTAGCTTTGTGAACACTATACTTGCATTTCTAAAGGAAACCCATGCAGAGCTCTTAAGAGATGTTTGCAGAAACCTGTACCTCTTGATTGCTGAAAGCATCTCTAAATATTAAATCAATACACACATATGTATGACCTTTCAAAGAGCAGTTTGTATGTCATTCTCAGTAGCCCCATGAAAACGTTCCAGTCAAAATGTCAACAGCGGGATCGCTTTTAGCATCAAAGGTTATTCTTGCTACAGTTCTATGAAGATGGTGACCTGAGCTACACATGCATAGCTGCACCAACAAATTATAACACTAACCAAATGTAACAATTTATTTCATCATTATGCTGTTGCCTAAATCACATCATTTTGTGTGCTATTAATAAGCACAGCTGAAAAATAGAATTAGTGGAGAGGTTATCTCACAAAGGAAGATCATGATTGCCTTCATGTAGCCCAAAATGCAGAGCATGACCTTTGATAGCAAGGAAACAGTTGAAGGCAAATTATTTCTAATACTATAATTCCCTCAAATATAACAAAAAGTCCAAGAAAGGCATTTGCACAAAAATTAATGGTTGATCCCTAATCAGTGTACTCTGGCCTATAGCTCTGCAATTGCATCTGGCCCATTCATGAGAACATGTGCAGTGCCAAAAGTTTTGGAGCAGGTGCTCACCCAAGGTCTGCCTTCTCCTCCCATCCCTTGCTGACTTGCTGTGGGAACACAAGAACCTCTGTACTGGCAGAGAGGAGCCACTTTTGGAGCTAGTTGTGAATGGGGCCTTTCCAGAAATGCGAAAGATAGAGGAGGGGCATTATTTTTTTGTGTTGTTTTGACATTAGCCCTTTTTTCCTGAATTGTGTGTGACCCTGAACCAGATTCTTCCTTATTTGGCCTGATTGTGTACAATGAAGTCAGGCCATGTGTACCTGTTCTCTGCTGGCAAGGAACTGTCAGCCACTGCACCCATTTTGTCGCAATTCTGCATTTGAATGTAATCATACTTCTTAGTCTGACAAGCACCTAAATATCTACAGTCTACTCGCTTGTCCTGTGCCTATAATCAATAATTCATTCTCTGAATAACTCCATAAAAATGGCAAGGATGATGAATATTTTCTTTCTCTCTCAGTTTAAAATAAAATCCATATTAGTTTCATCAACTGGCAATTATTAATGTACCTTACTTAACCAAGAATTGATTTGATTCTGACAAGTTCTTAATGTCTTTAAATTGTGGTAAATAATTGCTATCCATATTCAGCAGTTTAGTATACCAGCAAAAGATGATCTTGCTTTAATGGGAGACAAATCTGTGAAACCTTGAAGAATATTGGGTAAAAGCCTTCAGCCATTTCTTTTGCTTTAAAGCTTGTGCTGGACAGGGTGTAGGGGTAGCCACAGCAACAGAAGGAGGCTTAACAAAGCTTGGGGCTCAAAACTCAGAAGCAAAGTCAAGCTGCAGATTTTTAGGTTCAGACACAATATTTATGAAACATCTCATCCCTATTTCTATTTTTATTTCCTCATAACCTGAAAATTGTTGTATAAATGCCTACCTTTTAGAAATCCTCACAGATATGGCATACCTATTAATAATTCAGGCGTTTGAAAGGATAGCCTGTCTGTGACATTAGCTTGTCATAAAATTGTACGTTTTATCTTATGGATATGGCTGTATTACTTATACCTCATCTGCAGAGTTTAACTTCTGTGGCACATATTTAGCTCAGGTAGTTAGACTTCTTTCTTTAGTGCCTTGCCTCTGTAAAACCTGTGAAGCAAAGTGGAAAATACTGATAATAAGAACAGACTGAGGGATTGTGGGTAGGATAGGACTTACCTGAAATGTAAATCAACTGTGGGATAATTAAGTAATATGGTTGAATTGGGAAGTGTAGTCAGTTTAAAGATCTCATGGCTTTTAGTCTCACTACTGTCTTCCATTTAATGTACAGCTCTATTTAAGTGTCCAGTGATCGACTTCTGAGTAAAGGATATTGAGCCTAAATATTTGAGATTAAGTTCAAACTCAATCTTCAAACTTAACAAACTCTGTACTTCACAGTAGTTGACTAAGGGTTCCTAAATAAAATGAAGTTTCCTGTACCAAATGTGACCTTGCCTACCAATCGTTCCCAGGTCTTGTTCAAAGTCACTTGTCCCTTCCTGTTGGAGGAAAAGTCTTTTTCATTGCTCAAAATCCCAGCAATGAGATTTATTATAAGGAGCTAAGTTCATGGATATAAGGTGAAAATCTTTGGAATAAGGAAACTATGACTTGTTAATGCTTTTTCATTGTATGGATGGCATTAAGCTGCCCAGACCTCAGGAAAATAATAATGATTTTAAAAAATGAAATAAATCTTGTTTAAAATTCACACAATTCAGATAGAGAAGTACTGCAAGGATTTAGAAATTTGTTTATTTAAAATGGCACTGCGGGCATGAATTTCAGCCATCCCACTGGAGTAAATTGTACTAAAGTGGACTACGAGTGTTGTTAAGGCCCCAGACATAAGCCTCTTCCCAGTGGGACAGCTTACAAAAGCTTTCTGGAAAAATGCCTGTATTCAACAACAAATCTAAGTTCCCATTGAGTAGTAAACCTAGGTAAAGTCTGAAAAGAAGAACAAACAAAGCACATATTGTAGATAGACCCCATAAAGATACAGGAGCTCACATTAATCATGTGAGCCAGGACAATAAGTGACCTTTTCTAATAAGAAATGAGGCAACTAAAGCAGCCATTAAATTTCGCAGCAGCCCTATTTAATGTCTGTGACATTCATCACCACACGATGTAAATGTCCGCAGCCTGTCGACATTTGCCAATCATCCTTCACTAAGAGGGAAATTGGTCTGAAGCTTTTAGAACACAGTTTCCAAAATTCTGGCAAAGCCAAGGCCATTCTAACTGCTTTTCAACCCTAAAATGACAGAGAGCAGCTGTTTAGCCAGCAAGGTTAACAAACCTTGGAAAAGCATTAGTGCTACTATGTTGTTAGCACTTTTCAAAGCACAAAAGTTGAAAGCTGCTGTCTGACTCAGGCCTGCCACTTTTGCAGGAGTCAAATGTACAAAATCAATGGTAAGATATCTGGGCTCTGTCTTTCAATAAAAATGTTTATGCTTAGAGTTCTAATTCATGAAAGGTTTTCAAGAAATGGAGGCTAATATGTACTGAGATGTAGCCACTGCTTTAAGCTTTACAGTCTAGTTTCAAACTCTGGACAGAGATGATAATTAGAAATGCTGTCAAATAAAGATACCATAATTCAGTGTCCAGGGAATGCATTCTCTTATTGAGCTCACAAACTATCACTGTGACTTTGGAAACTTGGTAATCTACTACTCTGCCAAGACCTTCTTTCACTGACTTTTTTTTTTTTTTGCTACCCTTTTACGATTTTCAAGTTTTGAATTTAGCCTCAGGCCTTCTCAGCTTCACATAAAAATGGTGTTGAAATAGCAGTTGGGATTCTGCAGATCAAGTAAGGGCCTTGAAACCATCCATGGGTTTTCTTAGGGTTTTTTTGGCTTGTTGATTTGCCCAGTTCTTAACTGCTATCCCCTGCTTCTGGCTAAGAAGCCATCACTTTCACATCAGTGCCCTCCACAGCCCCAACCATGTCTGGTTTCACATCAGCACAGAGGAGCTGGTGTCAGGCCAAGTTTTGCACATCAGGCTTCACTGAGTGCCCAGGAAGTTTCATAGTGGTCTATGTGCGGAGACACAGAGTCCTTTGCCACTGACAGACGATCTGCTTAGGGCTACCAGCAGGTGAGATGTGACTGCTACTACTGTTTTAGCTTACTTGGCATTTGATGCAGCTGACTTGCCTGAGAAATTTGGGAGAGTGGGGAGATCTCATTCCTTTCAAAATACCTCTTTTCCATTCCTCTCTGAAAAGTCTGAGACTGTTTATTAGGAACTTCCTCTACCTCCTTCCCCAATAGCTCACCTGGAAAACATCTGTTGAATGCCACTTTTCTCAGCTGCCGTAAGCTTATATGTAAAACTGTTTCACAGAAGATAACGCCCTTTTATAGTGTCTTAAAAGTCAAACATGAATGATATCCTAATTCACTGAAAAATGTGATTTGAGATGAAAAGGACTTGGCTGAAGGCAAAGAAATGAGAGTTGTAACTTCTTAAAAAGGGGACATCACTTTGATCAGAGGAAAGAGCTACATGCTTAGCCTCATAGGTGGACTGCTGCCATCCCTTGTTCAGGTTTCAGTAACTGGATTCAGTTACTCAGGCTTTCCTCCACTCTTGGGTGCTTATGACCGTCACTGAAAGGAATGCCTGTGGATGGTGAGGAGATCCGGCTTTGGAGGGGAACCAAGTCTCTGTAATCCAAGTTTTGGGTTTCTATGATATGGATTACTGCAATCCTTTCTCCTTGGATGGACCAAAACAATCTCTGTGAAAGCTTAGCTGGTCTATGATGCAGCTGCACATCTTCTAAACCAGACCGCTAAAAGAGCTATCAGTCCAGTTGTCCTTTGCTTTTCTTGGAACTATATGCAGTATTTGCTTGGACTGAAAGTGTTTTGCTTCAGTCTGAAATCCTTGAAGAGAAAGGTTCTGGTTATGTCAGTGTCCACCTGTTTGCCTGTCAATTGTGGTGGCAGTGACCAGCAACTGGACTGGATCCACTGATTTTTGGTGTCTGTGTGCAAAACTGAGTTTGTGTTTAAAGGCTAAAGGAAACTGCGTGAACACTCCAGGCAAGATGTACCACTCATCTCCTTACGTCAGCCTCTTTAACAGATTGGTAACATGTAAGCCAATGGGTATAAATTAAAATTTCCACTTATTTAACACCATGTAAAGGCAGTATGAAAAAACAGGAGGGGTTCAATGAGCTTCTAAATTTAGGGCAAAGAGTGGACAGTTTGAGAGTTATAATCGAGCAGCTCAAACGCAGTCTGTATGCCTTGTCCTGTGCCAAGCAACAAGCTGTTTTCGTCCAGGAGCTGCTGAAAAATTCAAACTTCCAGTTATGAAGGAGGCAAACCACTAATGATCACTAGGTCACCTGCATCTTCCCAGCCCTCCCTATCCTGGGGAGATATGAGGTGGATGCTGGGAAGTCTGCAAAGCAGGACCACAGGGAGACAGCATGATTTGCTTGCCTGGGAGCCACTGATGGTGCTTCCCTACCCTACAGCTTCTCAAGTCCTTGTGCCTTAAGAAAGACTGCAGGGAGATGGCAAGAACCTGTCAACCCAGTGTATGCTTATAAAACCAGGATCCTCTGTCAGATGGAGAGATCAACAGAGACTTTGCATCAGCACCACTTTTAATAACATTTCCAGTAGTGGTAATAGCAATTAATTGAAATGAATGTGTGCAAATACTGACTGCAGCCTGAAAAATTGGTAGTTAATTGGCTGAAATGTTTGCCTTTTTGCAAATCCAAATAATTAGATTCAGATACTTTTTTTTTCTTTTTTTCCTTTTTTTCCTTTTTTTTCTATTATAGCGTGCTTGTATTTTCCTCTGTGGTTTGGAAATCCCAGCTGAACATCCTCTGTTACTATTCCCCATGGGCAGGGATTTCACTGAGGAAAAGATGACATATGATCATCACTGTAGTTCCAATAAGAAGTTGGTTGTGTAAAAGGAAAGCAGATGGCTGGCTCTAGCAATGAAGCTTCATTGCAAGACTTCTGAATAAAAATATCTGAGTTCTGTACAACCTTTTTTATACTACAATCCCACTTGCTGGCAGAACATGCATCATAAGGACTTTTTTGTTAAAAGGTGGGAAAACATTTCCAGACAGTTAACATTTTCCAGACCTCTGCTGTTTTGGGTGAAGAGTGACAAATAGCACCACACATCAAAAGACTTCTCATTTCAGTTCCCATTCTTTCTGGCTTTTTTTTTTTCTTTCTCTCTGTCCAAAATAGAGAAAAAACTGCATCACTGCCCAAAACACGGGACACCAGAGGAAGAAAGGCTATCAAACCTTTATAAGGAGATGCAGAGGCAGGCTGTAACTGTGGTAGACAAAATACCATTTCTCATGAAAGATTCAGTCACTGCATCCATGCATTCCTTGCTATACTAGCCACGATCCATGCCTGTCCTGGAGCAGTGAGTGATGTAAAGTTATCAGAAGCCCAGACCTTGAACTACACACAGAAAGTGAGTCCTGTGTCCATATGCAGGATCTGTCAGTGCTGTTTGTCACTATGAACATTGTTTCCAGTTTCTACCTAATTAGTCCATGGAGGCATACTATTCCTATGCATAGAATTTTCTTATTTTGTAAAAATATAGTGAGAATTCCCTGCATGTGAGTAATGGTAAGTTTTGTCTTCCAGTCCATCCTGAAGGCACCTTTCCTTTAAACATTAATCTGCAGTGGTGTTGTTCTTCAGATATTTATGCAAGGGATTTCTAAATTTTAAATCAAGTTACTTAATGCAAAATTGGAAAGCTGAAAACTTCTTTGATTTGCTCCTTCTGTTTTCTTTTGTTTTGAATACATATTTTAAATATGTTCATTTAGCACAATTTCTTTTCAGCACTTTGAGAAGCTCACCTTAGCCATCAGTTTCATTGTAAAGCGACCATTTTTCTTCTGACAAGCTTGTGAGCATCCTAACCTATAATTCACCCAAATTTGTGAGACATTAATTCTCTCTGTCAGCTCAATCCATTAAAGAGAGTGAAGAATTTGGATCAATTAATACATTCTTTTGACAGACGCAGTAATGAAATTGCTACTTCCATTCCATTTGCCCTTTGACGTGCGAGCCCAGATCAATCCCAAGCAGTTACAAGGGACCATTTCTATGTCTGGTCTCCAGCAGTGATTCTCTATTCTCTGTGCATCCTTGAATTATGTCTCTGGGATTATTTATATAATATATATTACACTATCATATTAATGCTTCCAGAATTGTTCCCAAACTTCTATATGTAAAAATTTGCCATTTCACTCTTCTTGGATATGGAAATGATACTAGCCTCAAGGCAGGGAGAGGTGCAAAGTACAACTGTCTTTCTGCTCTTGGTGGTAGTCAGAGGTCTTCGTGTAGTTCCTGGGGTGAGAGACCGTGACAAGGATGGTCTACTTCTGCCTGAGTAACCCAGGAATTCCCCATCAACTAAATTTCTCAGAGTGGAGAAACAGAGGATTTTATGTCCAGCAGGCAGGATGTAAAACCATTTGGCATTGCAGCCGGCTTGCTGGACCTCCCTGACCTCCTTCTCTGCTCCTGGGATTCCACAGACATCGTTCACAGTTAGATCCAACAGGACAGGCCAGCAGAGGTGCTCATATCAGATGTATTTTTTATAGTCAGGCAACACTTTTGTAATGAATGCTTTTACTACTGTATTTTTTCTTCTTTCATAACCACTTATTTTCCTAAGTTTTTCGGGGCTGAATTAAAATGGCCTTTAATCTCAAGTCATAAGAGACCAGGGGTGTTGTAGACCTTGCTAATGATTTATAAACACCTGTAGTCGGCTTTGCTGAGATTCACAGCAGGGTTATTTGTGTTTATCTCCTTCCCAAATGCCTGAACTTACCCACCTTATATGCTAGAATTTGATTTTAGAAGAGTGCAGGTTTTTTTCCATTACATTGTTTTATCAAAGATAGAGAGTATCAAATGCCTTTTTTTTTTTGCTTGTTTTTTGTGGAATCCACTGAAATTTTAAGGCTAAATGGGATGCTGGGAGAAGGGTTTGAGTGAATACATATTCTTTCCAACTGATGCCATTGCCCGCAATTTAGAAGTCCTTTAATTTTTCTTTTAATTTAAGTAGATATCCTGATCAGTTCATCCTGATACTGATGTGGTGACACTTTTCTGTATAATAGCAGCCATCAGGGTAACTAGAGGTGTGACAGCTTTTTAACTTGTACAGTTACGTTGGTAGACAGTCCGAAAGGGAAGTTGTCACAGAGAAGTGATTTGTGGTCTACCTCAAAGGTAAATTTTAGAAGAAGCTCAGAGCAGGAAGAGGCAAATGCACTGGTAGTGAGGATGTGTGGATGGCACAAACCAGGGAGCTACAGGCATAAGCAGCACTGGGTGAGTGCACTAGTTTGGAAACAAACCAGTGGGAGATAGCAAGTAAGAATTATAATTTAATAGGAAAATTAAAATAAATGCAATAGTACAAGAACAATAGAGTCAGGATACAGCCTTTCACTCTGTTAGTCAGGGTGGTGGTGGCAGCCCAGATGAAGTGATCCTGTTGAAGTGGTGATCCTGGAGAAGGGTCTGGTCTTCACCTGAGGGTTCAGTGGTAGCTCCTGTCCTCTGGGAATCCAGTGGGCAAGGGCTGTTTGTGCTGCTCCAAACCCCAGGTTATATCCAGGTGGGAATTCTTGCCTCCTCCCCCCTGGGCAGAGCATCTCACAATGGGCTGATGTAATTCTATGAGTCATGCAGGGGGTCCTTGATGGCCCATGAAAGACAGATAGCCCCTGGAGGGAGTTAACAGGGATGAGTCATGGTGGGAGATAACGAGCACCGCCCCACACGCTTTAACAGCTTGTGAAGGTGATAACAGAATGCATACTGTTGGTTACATCTTACATTGTAACCTAGGACATTAACGGAACCAGAATCACATGCACAAAAGCTAAAAAACTTGAGAATTAAGCAAGAGGAATGAGATCATAGATAACAGGAATACATTGATTAATTGTTACAGCAACATCTAAGATCAAAGCCTTATCAATTAGAGATAAGAGATCAGGATCTGCTGTAGGGAGTGAAGTAAACATGCAAAAAGATACATGTATTGCACACATAATTGTGGCAAAGATAATAAAACCCATAATATTGTAGTGCAAGAAGCTGGCACAGTTCATCAGAAAGGCAGTACATGGTAGTGGTTTACTACATGAAGTGTGAAAACAGGAACATGTTCAGAAAAGAGCCTATGAGCATGACCTAACATCTAGATAATATTTCACAAGATCCTGCTTTGCTAGAGGACGATGTCAGACACAGACAAGGCTGAGAAGGGATGTCACTATTCATGCACCACAGAAGTAAACACTGAGAAGAAAGAAAAGTTATTTAAGGTAGCAGAGAACTTTGGCACCGTTTCCAGAGAAAAAATTCAGAGCAGAAATTAGAATTAACTGACTTCTGGTAAGAGAAATGAGGTCTGGTATCATCTTCCATTAAGAACAGGGACTAGGAAAAAAAAAAAAAAAACAAAGCAGAACTGTTCTGAAAATAGTTTTTGCTATAGTTTTAAGAAAAATATATGATGTTTTCCAGGACAACAGAGTATTGGACCTAACACTACATCTGTTCAAACTCATTTTCTGTACCCACAGAAGTTCCTTATACTTATACAAGTTATTTTGGTTCTTGAATACAATCAGTGGTCTCATTTACATCTCATACTAAGTGCAAAGTGTAATTGTACTTGAAATTAGGATACAGATGTTTTACACACAGTAATCACTATTTTGTAGAGCTAACCCTCAGGAATTGTTACAGATGGTTTAAAGATTTGTTTTCAGGAGCAGAAGTTTCCCAGTTCTTTCTCTGTTTTGAGAGCAGACAGTATTTACCGAACAGAACAAGTGAAAAAATCCCACATCTATGGGTACAGACACTCTATATTTGCTTTTAGATTTCAGGCCCATTCAGACTTCTGCTATAGGTTTGTGGGATTCACTCTACATGAAAACCAAGCAAGTTTTAAATGCTAAAGTAAGCTTTAAAAATTCTAATTTATTCCTCCTGTTTTGTATTTTTCTCAAAGCGTAACTGAAGCAACATTTTGAACAAGACTTCCTAATGCTGCTCTTGCCTGTTGAAAAGAAAAGACATTCCTCACGTGTGGAGGCCAATAAGCCCCCAGTAAGGATGACACTTGAGCCCCCTGGGAGGTCGGTCCCTGAAAGGTGTCCCGACGGTAAGGAGACAAAAAAACCTCTCCCCAGGATCCTTTGTGGCAATATGTTAATGTACCCCAGTTCTGTTTCCCTGGTTGGTCCTCTGGCCTCCCCGCCCCTTTCCCACCCTATATGTCCCAGACCTAGAACGTTCTCCCTTCCCTGTTCACCCACTGGCCCTTGTTCCCCAGCCACTCCCTCTCTATTTTCCCCTTGGCTCCCATACCCCAGCCCTGCCTGTGCACTGCCCCCGTCCCCCCAGAGGATTGGTCCCTGGTGCTTTCTCTGCCCCTTCCTCCCCCCTACTTAAACCTGGACCTTGCTCTGCTGCTCGTCTTTGTCCGTGGTTCCTTTAATGTGGATGGGTGCAACAAATCTCCATGTGGAATATCCCATAAGGACCCTTTCCATCTCTTTGCCATCAATCCATCTAAGAAGTTATCTGGTGTGTGTGTGAGTGTGTGCTTGGTGTGTGGCTCCAACTGAGTGGCTTCTGTTGTAGAAGCTTTCGGAAAGTAGCAGCATCATACCACCCCCCTCGCCCCTGCTCCTACACTCATGTTTTGTACTTTGGCTCAGAAAGCCTAATACTAGATGCATTTCCCTCATTTCATTGTGGGGATGTACATCATAAAATGGTCTTAGCTTTATCTTCGAGATAACTCTATTCAGAAACCACGTTAATGAACTGACTCCCATCTTTATTACTCATTGTTAATCCATCCCCCACTCTGTTCTTCAGCTGTCTGGCATTTCAGTACCACAGACATATTTTCTTTGTACTACTGCTTGTACAACTTTATATGTGTTGTGTACTTCAAATAACAAGATACTTAACACTTTCCTTTTGAAAGAGCATTTTAATAGAATACAGAAAACCTTTCGAAGTTACTGGGGTCCTGACAGCATCTTTTAATGCATCAAGGGCCCTGTCTCACTGTCTATTTGACTTTTGAACACATCTGTATTTTTACATTTTACATCCAGCAGAAACATCCAAGTGTGTTAGCAGCACAATGTTTGTCAGTAAGAAATCCCAAATATTTGACTCACTGTCTATTTGACTTTTGAACACATCTGTATTTTTACATTTTACATCCAGCAGAAACATCCAAGTGTGTTAGCAGCACAATGTTTGTCAGTAAGAAATCCCAAATATACCTTGGATTTAGACAGTGGCCTGGTAGGATGGACCTTAGAGACAGCAGAAAAAATCCTTCCTTTTTGTGTGTTTGTTAACTGGCTGCTTTATTGCAGTTCAATGCATGAATTTCAAAAGAGAGTGAAAATTTAAAATACCTCAGTCATATTTGTCCTGAAAATGCCATTTCCTTTCCTTTAATGCATCTTTATTTAGTACCAGTATAAACCTTGAAAAGAGAGTTTTTCTACAGTTGCAAACTTATCTCTGTAATGTAAATAAGAATGAAAATAATCCTTGGTATGTATTGATGAACAGAGTGCAAATATGACTTACAGCCTGTGGGTATATTTGGAAAACTTGGGTATGAAGAAACACTGTTAATGTCTCTTAGGAGGTTGTGTGATGAGCATAAATAGAAGACAGTTTTCTATCACTGAAACTTAAAAAATTTCAGCTGGTGTTTAAAGGGTAATTGAGGCAGAAGATGAGCCATAGGTTTGGTGCTGGGTTTTTGTTGTATATCACTGTCTAAAGGAAAATTGTTGATGACAGCTGTAGATCATTGTGATCTTTCTCAATGAACACCGGTATTCTGTACAGATAAGCCTTGCCGTATCACACCCACAGTAGCTTTGTAAGATCAGCAAAACTGTTCAGTGAATTTCACAGAATCACAGAATATGCTAAGTTGGAAGAGACCCACAAGGATCACCGAGTCCAGCTCTTAAGTGAATGGCCCATATGGGCCCACAACCCTGGCGTTATTAACACCGTGCTCTAAGCAACTAACATGAACTAACCTCAGTGGCTTATTTGGAACAGAACATATCGCAAAGATGGGAACTTGAGAATGAATTTGAACTGGTATGGGATTGAATTCTGCGTTGTAGAAGAAAGGAGATAAACTAAGGAAAAAGTACTTGAGAATAAATTAGCCTCTGAAGAAGCAGGCTGGAATGTGAGAGCAGCAGCCTGGCCCTGGTGGGATCCAGCCCGGACCCCTCACCCGACTGGGTAAGAGTGAACTGATTAACCAGGCGGTCGGTGGTTTTGTGAAGTGTGTGGTGGCCTCTACTGGCGTATCGAGATGTTACATGGGTATTTGTGCCGTCTCAGAATTCTGAAAAACACTGAAAAATCACGAGAAATGTTTAATATCCACTGACCAGACAGTTTGGGGTCCTGTCCCAGTTGCTATTTCTGCTGTAAGGTAAATGAAATGATCTATTAGATTATGACTTTTAGTCCAAGGGGTTTTTTTTCTCCTAAACTTGATATGAAGTTTGCCAAATGGACACATTCTCTTCTTTTGGTGAGAAAGGCAGTAGTCTCCTTCAATTATTGTTAATTACATCTGACATGGCCATGCTTAGCAGAGGATGCCATAATTTATCGTGTTGCATTTTTATGTTTTTTGGTGGATCATGAAGATAATGCAATAAAAATGCACTGTTCCATGAATAATTCTTCCATTGCAAAGACTTTGTGTCCCGTTAGTATGAATTAATTTTGTACTTCTTACCTGTGCATCCCTTGTAAAAACATTTAATATTCAGGTAGTTTTTACATGGTTTATCATAATTTATTATCAATGAAGCAGTAGTTAATGGGCATTTAAGAGGAGTTTACTGCTTGTGCTCAAACTCTGCTAACATTATTTGATCCTTCATTGCTAATAAATTTGCTGTATCTTCACAGAGATACCACTGTATTGCAATAGAAGTTCAGTCATAACTGTAATTAAATAGCCACATTTAATTCGAATTAAATAATGAAAGCTTAAATAAGCTGTTGATTTTTTTCTTCTCTGATAGAGCTAACTTGCCATGAAGAAGCAGCTTTTCATTTTATTTCAGAAGAACCAAAGCTTCTATAGAAACAGTATTACCAAAGGGCTTGCAAAATGAATGAAGGCTGGGACATGAGACAGGGAAACAGAACTGGAGCTTGTTAACTCCAGGATCTACTCTTGCAGAACTGGTTGAAGTAAGAAAGTTTTCTAAGATTTCCTTCAGTCTTTCAAGGGCTCAGATTTCAGAATTCACACTCTGTTAGCACCAGTCACTGGGGCACCAGGAAAGATACAGAGATCTAGGTTTCAGTTTTCTCCTATGTAAAACAAAAGATGGAACTGATAATAAACAGGACTTTGTAAAACATTTTGATATTTAGGAATAACATTCCAACATAATTCCAATCATTTTTACATGAAAATTGATCAATATTCTGCCATCTACATTTTGACTTAAACGTGTCTTTTCTTCTTGCTCTTTCTGCCTCTGTGTTGTTAGTCCTTTCACTTTCTATCATGCACGTTTATTGACTTGCCTGCATGCTGTCTTCATGTTGCTTTGAAGCTCCCTTCTCTACAGAAACACTGGAGCCTCAATTCAAATGTTAACTTTTAGAGTTTTGAGAGGAAGGAGAAGCACAAAGGAAGATTTGACTTGATTGTCACTGAAAGCTTAACAGGAACATTGAGCCTCGGCCGTTTTTTCATAGGAGCTGCCTGGGTATATGGGATCTCTGATTTATCTACCATTGTTTGAATTCCATTAATGAATTTGATCATAGAATCATTAAGGTTGGAAAAGACCTCCAAGATCTTTGAATCCAACCTTTGACCAAGCACCATCATATAAACTAAACTCTAGCACTGTGTCACATCAAGTTGTTTCTTGAACACCTCCTGGTCTGGTGACTCCACCAGCTCCCTGTTTTCAATGTTGTACAATGCTTTCCATGAAGGAATTCCTCCTGATGTCTGAACCAAACCTCCCCTGGTGCAGCTTGAGGCTATGTCCTGTCACTGGTAGCGTGGGAGAAGAGGCCGACTCCCACCTGGCTACAGCCTCCTTCCACCTAGTTGTAGAGAGTTATAAGGTCTCCCCTGAGCCCCTTTTTCTCCAGGCTAAATACCCCCAGCTCCCTCAGCTGCTCCTCATGGGACTTGTGCTCCAGACCCTTCACCAGCTCCTTTGCCCTTCTCTGGACATTCTCCAGCACCTCAGTGTCTTTCTTGAAGTGAGGGGCCCAAAACTGGACACAGGACTCAATGTTGGGGTTGGCTACAATATGAGATGAAGAAGGAGATAGGTCACCATCTGTCAGAGACTGAAATATTATAGTTTATGACATAAACATTTTCACAAAGGACATTTAAGACTGTATTCAAAAAGCTACTACACCCTGAATGAGGCTCCGAGAGGCCTTGGACCCGCTCACTGATGAAGATAAGGTAAAATAAAGACTCAGGGCTGGGGACATTCACAAAGCACAAGCTTAACACCTCCAAGGTGGAGGCCACAGCCCCAGGGCTCTCAGCTGCCAGGCTGGCACAGACCCTGGCACCAAAGGGTGGGGGAGAGAGGCTTTGGGTGTGTGGTCAGAGGCTCAGTGCCCGCCCAGCCTACCCTGTGCAGAGGGCCCTGGCTGAGGGCCTTCCCCCGGGGGGAAAAGCTGATCTGCAGCAGAGGGGGTGACATGGCCAGCAAAGGCTCTCAAAGGGGTCCCCAGACTCTGATCCAGAGCCACAGACCCTCAGTGCTGCGAGGGACAGGGTCACACTGACCCCTGACAGGGAGACACGTGGGCATTCCCACCTGCCCAAAGCATGCATTAATCCATGGAATTCTGTACTCTGTGGTGTGTGGCGATGGCAACAGGGGACCCTCACCACCAGAAGAGCAGATGGAGATGAGCAACGAGACATGGTTGGGACCCTTGGATGGGTAATGTGGTCCCAGCTAACCCCTGGCACTCTCTCCCTGTCCCCCCACGCACACTTCTTTCTCTGTGTCTGTCTTCCTTTCTTTTCTCTTTTCATTTTCTTTGCCTCTTTTACTATTTAATAAAATACATCCATTTTTTGGCATCAACATTTAATCTCGTTTGCTTTTAATCTCATTTTTGCGAATATTTTGAACCTTCTAAATTCCTTTCTGGTTTATGCACGGAGACTTAGTTTTCTTTGCTCTTCTGGGTTTAAACTGGATCGCAACACCCTCCTTCTCAGTCACTGTTGAAAGTCTCCCTTCTGTTAGGCTAGTAGGACACATAGGGGAGTTCTTTAACCCAGGGCTCTCTTTGGCATCCTTGTCCAGGTGTTGCTTGGACAGCTCTCTGGTGACCTGTATGCTGGCTTTACAAAGCATTGTGACCTTTCTGTGTCAATATCTCTTTTCCTAGGTCCTATTCCTTGTTTTTCTCCATCATACCTAATACTATCCTAGGAACTCAGGATTCGTATTAGCTCAGCTGAGAGAAGAGGGTTGGAGAAAATGAGTCCAGGTGTCTGTCAAGGAGACATTCTATGATTCTGTGTCTCAGGATGATGATTTGAATTCACTAGTCAATAGCTTAAACAAGATCAAATCAGTGTTCACCAAGGGCTGGTTATCCTTTTCTTCCTGTCAAGACAGGAGAGGGATGTGCAGCTGGAAATGCCTGGTTGCCATACAGGAGCTGGAGGGGTGGATATGCTTATGTAAGCTTTCATAAGCAGGTATCTTCCTTGAGTTATTTCTAAGCTGGCAAGGTCAAAATACCTCCTGAAAAATTAAATACACTCCCTGCTGTGAGAGCTGATAATCACCTCAAATCACACCAACATCAGTGAAGATGTCCCCATTTCTTTGGTGTGGCTGTCAATCTCTGCTCAGATTCCAGAGCCAAATGTAAGTTTGTGTTGACAGCCTACTCTTCCATAACTTTCTCCCTAGATAAAGGTCTTGTTGCTGTTTTATAAAGACACCTTTATTAGAGATGAAGTCTCAAAAATTCCGCCTAACACTTATTAAGGCTGTGTGTAAGCAAATCCCTGGTAGCAACGAGTTGCATGACTGGATTTCTGTAGGAGGGGTACTTGATCCTTGCCTCCAGTCTTCCCACTCTCCTTGTTTTCTCTCTGCCATCTGCAAGGCTTATCTAGCCCTGCTGTGAGCCAGTGCATCTGGCTAAAGACAACATAATAGAGCAGTGAGTGGATTTTTCCCATTCTAGTGGGCTGAATCGGCTCAGCAGAGGAGGGATCAGTCACTGCAGTCGGTGCAAGGGAAGCAGACTCACCAACTCTGATGGAGGAACTAGTAGGCAACAGTTTGGGTTAGCCAGCTGGAGGAATTTCACCCAAGCTGTTTTTACTGTTTTGGCTGTGGTTTTGGCAAATTTCATTACAGGCTTGGGAAAGTCCACGGATTGGAGACATTTTACACAGAATAAATTATTTTTTTATTTGTTCTAAATTTTTTTTCCCAATCTACATAACTGTTTAATTCCTAAGGATGATGGAGGTTTCTGTTGGAACCTGTCTTGTGTTCTAGCAATCAAACAGCTCTATTATTTTGTGCAAGAAAAGCCCAGTAACCCTACAGAGCTAAATTTCCCCTCCCTATTTTTGCATTCCTACATTGCTCCTTCTCAAGAGGGTGTGATACAAAACAATGTTTAGCTCGATTTCCTCTGAACAAAATGAAACCCTACCTGTCACAGAAGAATAACTCAGTGCAAAACTGAATATAATGAGTATGGTCTGATGAGCAGAAGTCTCTCAATCACAACATGCTCCCCACAGGACAGCATATTAACAATACTGCATTGTGAATTGTCTTGAGAAAAGGCTTCTGGCCAAAACATTGACATTCACAAGCAGCTGCTGCACTCAGAGAATGTAGGTTTTAATTATCTTGGGTAAAACAATCAATTTAGAGTGCAAGGCAAGTTAGACTCCTGAATATTACTGATCACCTGGAAAATCACAATGAATGTATGCTTTTCTTCTCAATCTACCTTTCAACCCGCAGCTCATTCCCTGGGCTGTAACAAATGCATTAGGTTTTGCTTAGCAAAGCAGCACCACTGAAGAAAAATCATAAAATGAAACTTGAAAGAAAGTGGATTATTTAAATAAAAAGGGGTATGATATTGCTAGTCACCTGCTCCTCACTCATTTCCTGGGGATTTAATATACTTTCATGTGATTCCAAATCAAATAAAACAGTCTACTGATTGCTTCTTATAGGCAATAACTGAACAACCACAGATATTTCCTCGTTTCCCACAGGTTTTTTTGTGTTTTTTTTTTTAAGACCATGCCAACACAGTGCCTTAGATAGCTGGGATGAATATGTACACACACAAATAGGCACATACGTTGGCTTTTCCTCTATTCTCTTCTGCCAGAAGCTGCTAACACCTGTGTTGGGACTCCCAGTGTTGCAGGTCAAGCCCAGTCCTTGCTCCCAGCAAACGCAGGCCGATGCTGGCAGAGTAACACCGGGTGGCAGCAGCGGGTTTCCAGCCAGTGAGTTGAGCTCTAGCGAGGCTGTTGTCACAAGTAATGAAGACATAGAAATTAATTTTGTTTTGATTTTGAACTGAGTGCTTGGCATTTTACCCAACTCCAAGTTTCTTCAGTTTGTCATTTTTTCGTGCCTCACAGTCCTAGATTCCTTCTTTCAGCTTAACCTAACGTTGTAATTGCTGCAAGAATGACAGACTCATTGGGGTTTGTGATACTGGAGGATGTGTGGTGCATATATCATCTGCTGAGGATTTAGGATTGTCGCCAGCTGGAGGAAAACTGGACAGCTATATGTCTTTAGGGTAATACATCATGTTTGTCCTGGTTTTTGTCCTACTTAACGTGTCAGAGTTGTGACAATCACAATAGAAGAAACCCTTTCAGAAACGTATTTTGCAATTACTGCAAACTTTGCTGGGCAGATGACAGACCTGGGGACCAAACTGCCTCCTAACCATTATCTTCTGACAGATTTTTCATCACTTGACAAGTCCCTTCTGGGTGGGCATCACCTGGAACTTGGGAGCAGAGCCCTGGGCGAAGACAATTTGTTAGGCTGTTTTCTTCTTTCTGGGGAAGATTAAGATGAGGTCAGCCTCCAAAGCCAACATCCTTTTGCTTTTTCTGACATACATTGTCTGTTGTCACTGATGATTCCCAGATGCATTTGCTTTTCAGCAATTTGGAGACTGAAATAAACTTCTTGCAAGGACGCAAGTGCAGGTTGTAGAATTTTGAGACCACACACCTCAGAATACATTTGACATTCACCTTAGCCATTAGTGAGATGCTCTTACTGCAAACTTCAGGCACAAACAGGATTAACTTTGTTTCTGAATATCAGTGGTACAGGAGCACAACTCAAGGTACTACTTTGGGGTCTTTTTCTCCACCAGAGTAGGCAAAGATTTTCCAAGTGTCTCATGCTCAGATTTCTCTATTTCAGTGGTTTAGCTGAGGCAGCTCTAAGGAGTAGCATGTTATGTCTTGCTTTCTTTCACTGCCGATTAATGCCCAAAAACCATGAGTCCCAGCTGAAGGCAGTTAAAACGACCTCTGCAAAACCAAAATGTTTTCATTTTAGCAGACTCCTGTTCATGCTGTAAATTCCTCTTTAAAGTACAGGACTTTTAATGCTGTCATATCATAGATCAAAAGCCAGTTAGGCCCTTTTTAAAAGATTGGTAATGTGTCTGTCTGCAGTGAAAATCCATGTGTTCAAGAGCTAATGTCATGGAAGTCATTGACTGCCTTCCAAAAATTCTTTACTCTTTTCTCTCAAGAGTCATCAGAACATAATCTGGGGCAGCTCAAGTCATGGCAGCATTGATAATCCAACATCCTAAATGTCTTGAAGGTACACACATATCTTAAAAATAGGTTAAATAGGCATAAGCATAACATTAGTAAGCATAGTGATACGCTACCAGTGGTCAGAAGTATGAGCAACTAATTTTCTGCAGCATCTTTCTGAACTTAGTGATTTAAAAAGAAGATGAAACCCGTTATTTTGTTTTTCGAGTACTGAGAAGCAAGTATGTTTAGAAGGCCAAACTGGACATGAATAAATTGAATTTACTTATGTTTTACTGGCAGTAACATCAAAAGCACATGCACTGTGAAAGTTGGATGCAGTCTTGCATGGTCAAACTGTTCCTGCATATCATGCCAAAGCAAGATCTGAGGATGGATTTCCATGCCTAAAAGCATAGATACATATATATAGTGTAAGATATAAGAGTACATATGATATATAAGTAGTATATATGTCAGCTATATGGCCAACAACATATGACAAATGGCTGTATGGCAAGACTTCTCCTTAGAAGCAATTGCAATCATTGGACTGTGCTAAAACAGGGCAGAAGGGGATCTCTGCCCACCTTCTCTCTTCCATGTTAGTTTCTGCTCCATTTGCCACCCTCGGTAGCAGGTGCACACTGCTCCTGTGTGCCACCTTGTCCCCACACCCTGCCCCCTGCTTCAGGTACCACTCAAATCCTCCCACTCGAGTGCCCCAGGAGGTTCACAGAAACATCCTGCAGTGCTCTAGACCAGTACCTGAGCCATTTTGCTGGCAGCTCTCTCCTATAAAATCATCTTTCTTAATATTTCTCTGCATTTCTTTACCTGGGTTTTGCCTATTCTGCCTTGTCCCTACTGCACTTCCCTGCCTGTCCCTACACCTGGGGATGTCTGCTCTGTGGTGCAAATTACTCGGAAGCTGCAGATCACTGAACCACTAGTGCCAGGGACAATGTTGTCATGAAAGGTGGGAGAGGGATCAAAGCCTCACTGGTGACTGAAGAGAGGAGGAGACATTAAAGGATGTCTTGAAGGATAGGGAGAGCAGGTCTGTATCAGGCCAAGCTTTAATCAATAGAAAATACTGCAGAATCTGCTCTAAATCTCCATCTTCCCACAACACCCTGAAGCACTTCATGCAGTCATAACTGCTGACTGTTCTCAGCACTGGGGAAGCCACATTGATCATCTGTAATGCATGTTTACATGAAAGTTATTTACACAGATGCAGAATGCAGCAGCTCATTAAATAATTTTTCATGACATGTCACTTATGCAGCAAAAGAAAATTTGGCTGCAACATAGCAATTTCTACTGAAGTGGCTAGGACATAATGCATTGACATTCAGCAGAAACAATCAGCTTGAGAAATTTTTTATTGAATGCATTTTGAAGAGTAATTAAGCTTCCTACAGTAAGCAATGCTTGTTAAATTCTGTGTTAGTACTCGTTACTTAAAGCTGATAACGCCACATTGTTTCAAACAGCCTGTCTTATCTTCCCTAAAGAATGAGATTATCTCCTCTGTCTTGTTCTTCCTGGTCTCTCATGAAATACACTCTGTGTGTGTGTCCCTCAATCTGTTTTTCACGTGGCCTCCCATAGTAATGCTCAGATCTGCAGCTGTCAGAGAAGCAGCAGGGCACTGAGAGATGATGATGTTCTTCCCTTTCTCAGGGCCTGCTCTGCCACTCTTGCTCACTCAGGTTAGTTTCTCTTGTTGTTGGGAATTACAGGACTGCTCACTTGGTAGGAGCTGCTCAAGGAATAGGAGCAGTGGAGGCACCGACATGGGGAGGATGCCTCCCTAAAAGTGAGAGGACAAAGACCTGCATAATTAACATGATTCATTTGATTAGTCAGGGCAGAGAGAACAAAGCCTAAGCACGTTGATGAGCAGGGATTTGCTGTAACCTCTTGTATCTCATGATTTGTTTATCTAACCACAATGCCCATATTTATTCTTGTGGTCCGGGACCAGAATGTCTATAAACACTAAACAAAATGAAGTTTACTGCTTCTCCTGTAAAACATTTACTACTTTAGTATAAGCCTATGTTAATGTGATTAGAATTTTCTCCATAACTAGAGTTTACATTATGGGGCACCTTAAAGCATAAATGACACTGTTCTTGATACCATGCAAATATGTATCACTTGAATGCGCATTATTTGTAAGTCCCGAAGGAGCAATTGAGCCAAGTGAGCTAATTCTTTTGAGCAGGATTAGTGTATCCTGTGAGATGCTATGTCACTTTACAACTCATCTCTTATTTTTTTTACAGAAATGCAGTTCCTGGTTTCTAGGTACCATATATGATCCATTTTCTTACATCTCAGCTCTGGATGGCAGTCACTGGGGAGGATTCTTAATCTCATGACTTTTATGAAAACACAAGAGCAGAAGCATAAACCGCATTATTGCTGAAGGAAGTTGGTCTGAGAAGCTGTATTCCCACATGCATGAGTAAGTGAATTACAAGTTAATCCATGTGCAAAAGAGTTTTAGTGATCTTAGTCTGCCTTCTGCAATTTGAGCTCTCCCTGGAAAAATGAACCAAACATCACTAAAAACATATATTTTTCCACTGTCAAATATTTCTCATTCCTAGACACTGTCCCTTGGCACCTCAGTAACTTTTTCATTCTTTGAGTGGATTAATGGTCACTTAGGCAACAGGCACAAATTCCAGTGACTGAGCAAACTTGCAGTGAAAACCTGCCAACTAGCCAGTGAACAAGTGACTTCTCCATGACTGGTAGAAGGAATGTCATATAATCTCCTTTATTTACATCTTGACAGAAGCTGCTAAACCAGTGAAGATCTGAAAAGCAATCCAAGATTATCAACAGATTAAGGCAGACACTGTGTGCAGCAGTCCTCAGTTTGAGTGTTTATCATCATGCTAAGCTTTTCTGAAGTATAAGAGTGACTGGAGGTCAAAATGACATTCTTTTTTGGCAATTTTCATGCTTTCCCCACAAATCATGCATAGTTCTTGATGGTTCTAGAAACTGCTTGAGCTAATAATGCAGCATATCCCATATTTCTTCACTCTTCTAAAGTCACTGATGTTTTGGTCACACTGGTATGTTCACATATGACATAAGGATTTCTCTGCAGGATCCCCATTTTCAAAAGAAAAGCTGAATTCTTTAAGGCACTGCATGTGCAAGTTCTTTGAGGAGAAAAAGTGTTAAGTTTTTCCTTTTTCAGGTTTTCAGCAAGATTTTCTATTTGGTGGTATAGTCTGTCCACCGATTTTCCTCTGCATGCCCTGAAAGGTCAGATACTAAAGTCATGATTAGTACAACATAATCTGGTTCTGGTCAGAAATGTCTTACAGTGGAAACTGATGCTCACTGACCTGATTTTGCTAATGGGGTATTCTGGATACTCATGAAATAACTTTGGTGAATGCATTGGGAATTACTCCCAATGCACTCTTACACCTTCTCAATGTGTTTACTAGTAGATAGGCATTTAATTAAATTTAGGATATTACTCTGTCACTACCAAGACGTTTTATCAAAATTCATGTTTCCAGAAATCTAAAATGTAGCTATGGTCTATGCAAAACTGAGTCTTGCTAGCTTTTTATTGTTGCGTCTTATACCTTCACCTGTCACTTCTGCTTTTAGGGGAAAGCATTTGACTTTGCAAGGAGCACAATATTGCTCACACTTGTCTTTCTTTCTATCAAGGAAAGGTTAATAACACAAGTGACTGTTCAAGATTATCTGTAGCTTGGCCTCTTCTTTTTCTATGGCCTTTAGAGGTTCCTTGGACAGTGTGTCAACACTGACTGCAAATGTCCTCAGTTTGAAAACCTAGAAAGAAGAATGAATAGCCATTGAAAGGTTTTTTTTAAAACCATACAGTTATAGCAAATCTTTTACTTTGTTTGTTGGTTTTTCTTCCTGTACCTTACTGTGAAGGCAGCGAATCAGATTTTCCTTTCTCTTTAGCTTCAATGTGATTTGCAGCCAGTTGGTTTCCAGCTCTTGCAAGGCTCACACTTGAGATGATGAAATGTGTGGATGTGTAGGAGAAATTTGAGTCAAATATTCAGAGGGATGACAGTCTCCAGCCATTTCCACAGAGGAGCCTGAGACACTGGATGAAGCCTAGTGCAAAGATTAGAGTCTTGACAGTCTGCATTGCTTGTTAAGCAAATTGCTTCTTTCCAATCTAATATCAATGACATGACTTTTTTAGGTATGCTGAAATATGTAACTGAATATATGGATTTGTGTCATCTGGTTGGAGTTCTGAACACAAAGAGAAGATTGCATTAAATGAGAGGTCATCAAGAAAGATCAGAAAGACAGAGTCACCTGCGGAAGCTCAAGGCCAGCTCAACTCAGAAGGTTCTACAACTATGAATGTGGAGAGTTATACACCAAGAAAAAAAATCTCATAGTCTGCAGTGTCTTTGAGCTGTGTTTTGTCTTTGAGAATTTCCCCTCATACAGAAACAGGGTTCTCCTTAGCCTTTACTGGAAGTCAGCATGCAGCAACACCTTGGAAATCACCATGGTTTGGGCCAAGATTATCAAAGTAGCTAAGTGCCTAACCTGTCCATAATTCTTTGGGAGATAGATTCCCAAATACTTAGTCCTTATACAGTCATGTTTTTGAGAAGGATGCAGAAGACCTGTAGAACACTAATCCATGCAGATGAAAACTTTTCATATTTTTGTAGGAGTCAAGAAAAAAAATACAGGGAATCCTCAAGGCATATTGAGCAAGAGTTCAGAAAATGTGAAGTGCAATAAGAAAATTCCCAGAAATATTATTATATGAGCAAAGGCCAGTGATGTTTGTGCCATAAGATATATAGATCACAATAAAACCTTGTTTAGCATTTTCTATCAATGTGTTTCAGTGGCTTTGCACCAAGACCTCCCAAAATATTTAAAAGCTTGGGTTGCTCCTGGGCTCCCTTAGGGTCCTCAGGGCCTGAGAGAAATCTTTCCAAAAGTGTGATTTGGTAAGAAATACAAGAAACAAACCCACAGAAAACGTGATGTGAAAGTTTTACATTAAGAGGATAATAATTATGTTGAGTAATACCTACTGCCTACTAGACACTTCAGTAGATACTTCATAAGGAGGAAAGCCTTAGCTGCAAGAAGCTCACAATCTCATGACTTTATATTCAACCTTAATGTTTTATTTATTTCCTTTGTTTTGAGTCTTACTGTGACTTTAAACATTCTCTCAGTATAGTTGGAGGTTTGGGGTTTGGGGTTTGAAATTCATAACTATGCATTTGAACCATAATAGTGCTTTTAGTCTAATTGCTTTTATCTCAGAAATTCAATAATAATTACTCTATAAATAAATATCACAGTGCTAGGTATATACAAGCGATTTAATCTGAACAGTTAATTTGTGGTCTTAGCTAATTAAATTTCCCTGTCCAAACTATACCTTGAGTATATTCAAATCTGCAAAAAAGGAATAAAAGGACAGAATATCAATAATTTTGGGACCTGTTTTTTCAAGGCACTGGCTCTGAGCAGCTGACCACACTGAAAACTGGGAACCAGAGCAGACTTTGAAGGAATTCTGTAATGCTAAAGGAATTGGTTATGCTCATACTTCGTAGTGTTGAATACAAAACTGTACTCTGGGGTAATGTTAAGTTGAAGACAAACACATCCACATTTCTGCTGCAGCTCTAATACAGCAGGGAACATACGTTTTGGTTCAGGACTGCCTGCCTTTTTGTCTTTGCTGCTTAGACTAAGGGTGACAGCACATGCTGAAGTATTACAATAATTTGGATCACGCTGTCTCCTTCTGGTAATGCGAGTCTTATGTCCTGTTTTACCTGCGTTCACGTTTCCATGTGAGCATTGGGTCAGAGCACAGAGCCCGTGCTGAGGGCGGTGTGCCGCCACGGCGAGGGAGGAGAGCCGCAGTGCGCAGCGCAGTCGGCCGGCGACGGCTGCAGCTGTGTCGGTAACACAGCGCCTTGCAGAGCACAGACTAAGGCCCTGAGAATGACAGCCTGGTCACCACCTGTGGCACTCCACACAAACCGTGGTCCCTAGCTCTAATTGTCCCTCTAGTGCCCTAACAAGCTCTTCACAATGGATGGAGGCAGTTCTGTTATTGATTCCAAACATGTTCCCCAGTGGGGAGTTTCCCTCTCCACTGTGTATTCTGGTCAAATTGACAGACTTAAAAGGTGTGCCTGCACTGCAGGTATGGCATTAGAAGAAATCTGGCAGTTCAGGCTGGTGCTGTTTCACCGTGCACTTCACCTTGTGTTGGCGCAGGATCCTCCTTTGCTAGCCTCAGTAATGTGTTTTGAACTCTCAAGGTGCATTGTCAGAAAATTCCTTACCTATACTTGATAGTGAGGGACAAAATCATAGAATCATAGGATAACTTGAAAAAGACATTTGAAGATCATCCAACCCGCCTTCAATAAGCAGGGACATCTTTAAGTAAATCAGATTACTCAGAGCCCTATCCAACCTGATCCTGAATGTTTCCAAGGAGGCGAGATCTATCATGTCTCTGGGATACTTGTTCCAGAGTCTGACCACCCTCATAATGAAGAATTTCTTCCTAATGTCTAATCTAAACCTACCCTTTTGCAGTTTAAAGCCAACCCCCCTTGTCCTGTCACTACATGGCATGGCAAAAAGTCCGTCTCCAGCTCTCTGTCAGCTCCCTTTAGGTACCAGAAGGCTGCTTTCAGATCTCCTTGGAGCCTTCTCCAGGCTGAACAGCCCTAGCTCAGCCTGTCTTTATAGGAGATGTTCTCCAGCTCTGTGATCATCTTCATGGCCTCCTCTGGACTCACTCTAACTAGTCCATGATCTTTAGATGGAGGTTCCAGAGCTGGATGCAGCACTACAGTTGTGGACTCATAATAGCAGAGTAGAGGAGGAGAATCACCTCCCTCAGCCTGCTGGCCACACTTCTCTTGATGTAGCCCAGGACACAGTTGGCTTTCTGAGCTACAAACACACATGGCCAGGTCATTTTGAGCTTTCCATCAACCAACACCTCAAATCCCCCTCCTCAGGGCTGGTCTTTGTCCGTTTGCTGCCCAGACTGTTTGTGCTTGGGATGAGATCATCTCTTAGCTTAATTTGCCTTCGTGTGCCTGATGCACCCACATTTTGTCTGTGTATGTACAGATTGAGATTTTAGTCCCCTAACAAGCTCTTTACAGTAGATTGAGGCAGTTTTGTTATTGATTCTGAGCGTGTTCTCCAGTGGGGAGTTCCCTCTCTGCTGTGTATTCTGGCCAAACTGACAGACGTAAAAAGCCTTCCTGCACTGAAGGTACGGCCTTAGAAGAAATCTGGCAGTCCAGGCAGGTGCTGTTTCACCGTGCATTCTATGATGTACAAGGTGGATTACCTCTATTTTTAATAAGTATTCATTTTATTTAGGGCTTAAACGGAGCAGTTTATCCTACATGAAAAATAGGGATGAACATTATTTCCTTTATTGACTGTTAACCTACTTTGAACAAGATGGAGGAGAAAACTCCATATCTTTCCCTCCTCCTTGAAGGGAAAATTTCAGGCCTTTAAGAAATAATGAATCAGTGTATATGTTGACATAACCTCTGATGCATGGCATATTGAACTTACAGATGTATGACAACTTTTTTTTTCCTTTTTATTCCCATGCAGTGTATTTCCAAATAAATATGACATTGTTTAAATTCATTCTATTTCATCAAAAAATTACAATTTAAATGATAACACACATCCCCCAAAAGTGCTAAAATACAAAACTATCAGATGAAAATAAACCTAAAAAATGATGTGACTTATCTGACAGGTTTTTCATAAGAAAATCACAAGCACAAAATCGTGGAACTGTTCAGGAAAGTGTAAGTTACACCTGCTTACACACTAAACAGTGCTCTCTACTATTGCATATCTTTGTCAAAACAGGACCCCAATCATTTGGTGCAGAGCACAATCTCAGAAGGCAAATATGCAATATATAGACAAATGGCTATGCTTGCATAAAAATCTATGTAGAATCCAAATTTATAGCACAGTGATACAGCATACCTTCTTAGCAAAATGTTTAAAGTAGTATTGGCATATGTTTTTATATGATTTGTATTGACAGTGAAGAAACAATTATATAGAACTGGATATTCCCCAGTTCAAAGTGTTCCAAGGGGGTATTATTTGTGTCCCATCCTGAAGGAAATATCACAGTATCTCAGAATAGTGTTTTTAAGGATCATATCTATGTTATACATGCATCAAACAATTCAATAGCAATATATGACTTTTAACAATAGTAATTTGCTTAACTGCTAATTTAATTGCTTTCAGCTGCTTAGATGATGCGTATTTGGTTAGGAAACATCTCAAAAGCAAGTTATATCCACTAACTGTAGCTTTTTGAAAGGTAACAGTGTCCTCTCATGATGGGTCTATTCCATTTCATGAAGAAAAAGTGACTGCACTAGAAGCAAAGCTTGTGTTTTATTATAAGGGAAACCAATGTTTACGTTAGTTCATGAGCTCAGCATCAAAGAAAAAATTGTTGCATGTAATGATTTGCATAGTACCCTGTGTATGCATGATAGCAACCAGAAGAAACACTTCAAACAAAGTACCTGCAAGATATAGGGATATAGGGTATAATCTCTTGGTACAAGTGTCTAAAAGAGAGTGTTGTCAAGATCTACCACTAATTTATAAAATTACACAGAATGTGTGTGGGTGAGCAAACATGAGAGACTGAGAAATGCAAGGCTGCTTTAAGAAGACAATTATGCTTGTGGGAAGGCCACTATCCAAAGAAAATCCCATGGTTTGATTCAACTCCTTTCTTTTTTTGTAGATTCCCCAGTGTTGTGTGTTTTGTGATTTAGGAACTGGTGAAGAAATTGCACATCACCAAATGAGAAAAATCTGCCAGGGATTCAAGCGTGCATGTCGATGTAGACAGAAGTTGTAAATTGGTATTTTCTGTTTGACTTTGTTATTATTTTAATAAAAATTATTTTGATAACTTGGATTAAAAATCAGAACACATTATTAGAGATATTGTGAATGCTAAAATTATTTATATTGGAGCATATTTCATGTAAGAGTTGCCTAGGCGGAATTAATTAATTATTGGTATTGAAATTAAGGAAGAATTAAGGAAAAATTTTGTTTCAAATTTTATTTCATGAGAATTTAGAAAATGTTCAGAATGTGGGGTTTTTTAATGAGTCTAGAATACCTCATCAGTGAATTCACATTTCTCCAGCTGCGGTAATGTTATCTTCAGGTTTAGTCTGAGCGCTGATTATCCAGCTGAAGGAAATTACTCCACTGAAAGGATTTTGCTTATTGTACTGCATGGTGCCTTAAGGATTACTTGTGGTCTAGTGTACTAGGGGAAGGAGAGCTCTGGTCTTGATTTCCATCTACCCCTCTCCTCAGGTAGCAGTGGAGCACCCAGGATAATTTCAGAGGACAAGGGGGCAGACCTAAGTGAGGCTCACAGAGCAGGCTCAGCTCTTCCTGAGGAGCTGCCTCTCCCCATTGCTGCACATTTACTAACTGTCGCCCTGAAATTCAGCCTTCTGATTTGGAGTCAGAACTGTTCTGGTTGTTTTGAAAAGTTGCTCTGGAGTTCCCACGAAATCCTTCATAAACAAGATGTGTTTCTCTAACTGTCTCTCTTGTTTTTCATTCCAGGTTTTGATGGACTGCTGTCCGAACCAATAGAGATGGATAGGAGAAGATCTCCCTATCCAATCCACAGGGTCTCAAAGAATTGTATAAAAGCTGTGAAAAATAAAACTTTTTCCTTCTTCTTCTGACACCTCAACCTGTGTGTGTGTGTCCATTTGTGCTCTCGAGTGACAACTAACAGCCTGGCCCCTGCGGAGACTTTCCTTTGCTGAGCAGACGAGGGAAGAAAGAGGGCATCACCTCAGAAGAGTTTGTATGGAACTAATCACAGTTCAAGGGCTGGCTGCGCACTTTTTGTGTGGGGATGTCCTCATCATGGGCTGCAGTTACAAACTGAACCATGAAACCTCCTCTTCTCATCCCATGAACAACTAGTCAGGCTGAGGTTGTAAAAGGAAAGCCTGGTAACTTTCAAGTCTGCTGCCTTCTCCACACTGACTGCCACTGCAATCCTTTCATAATCTCAGGATCCAGCTGTATTAAAATCCCTTCACTATCCCATGTAACTCAGCTGGATCGTGTAGGTCCCTCAGCTGAAAACGCTGAGCTTTTGCTAGTGCTTTTGGCACAGTAGGCTACAGATAGTCAGTAATCCCTTTGCATTTTTGGTGTTTGTTTCTGATAAGATAACTGGACCCAATGAGTGAATTTATTTTGAAAGATTCGTTGAGCTAGAAAAGCCAAGAGTAAATCTGATTCTTTAGTGTTGTAATGTGAGCCCCAGCATGGCATGATATGGGCTCTGCACCCACTCCTGAAGACAGTTCTGGTGGAGAAAACACACAGGCAACCTGAAAAATACATTGGCTTCTTGCATGAAAGCAACTAATGTCTGTGTCAGTCTTTTTCTGGGTGCATATCATTTTGTAGGTGACACCCCTAGGACTAAGTCTTGTCCTAGTTGACACAAGGATTTAGTATTAGTGCATAAAAAATGCAGTAGCTCACACTTTGGTCTCCGATAATCATTAGTTTGTTCATGAAAAAACACCATTATTTCCCTGTTTGTTTTAGGCCCATAGGCTGCTGGAGATGTTGGTTTGTGTCTCCCAGCAGTGACAGTTTTGGTCATTTTCAGAAGCAACGAAAAGAGAAGGGGAATAATTTTTGTTGATGATGCTTCTTTATATTGAAGGAGATTCCTGTAATATTTCTAGCAATATTGTTCCTCTCCTAGGTTTTTGCTTAGAAATATGCAAAGCAATGTTCTGGAAAAACAGTGGGATCTTGTTTGCCCTGCTTTCGTCAGTAAAATTTCTACAGAAACTAAGTACAAACTGCCAAATACCTAATAGTTCAACCTTCTTAAAAGGAAGCATGAGCATTTTTTTAATTGATGTTAGGAGAAAAGATAAGCTTTCCTTGTTATACATCAGAGATTGAATATAATTCTTTATATTTCTTACTTAATGTGATATAAACTTCAATATTAACTGTAATGTAAGAAAACATACTTCCATTGGTCTGAAAAGTATGATTATCCTCTTAAGTCATCGTTGTCCTAGGTACACATGTGCAGAACTCCTGAAATAAATGTCAGCACATCTCCAGTGTCATCACAGGAAATTTGAAAGCACTATCTCTACAGAGATGTTTACTTTTTTACTTTTTGCTGGCAATGAGTCTGTGCAGTCCAGCTTACTGAAACCTACAAGAGCAGAAAGGTATTTCAAATCCCAGGCACTCAATGAATGAGATGTGAAATGAATTTCATGTGGATCAGCCCCCGGAGGCTTGTCACAATAGATAAGGCAAAGTGGATAGATGCTGCATTAGTTCATGTATGCTTCTGAGTAGCAGAGCTAATAATTGAATCATAATTTCACTTCGGGACACAAGGCTACTATATACTGTCCTCCTTTGATCTCTTCACCCATTCCAGAAAGCTAGAGAAGTATCATAATAAAACTTTCTAAGTACGTGCAAGAAGAAAACCGGTGAAACCTTATAAAATAGCCAAACCCTTCAACAAGCAGCACTTATTATTAACCCCTTTTTAACAGAAAAGTGCCAGACATAGTTTTTATTTCTAGTTCTCAAGATACGTAAGCCTATTTTCAATTATTTGTATATGTGGAATAGCAGTAAAAACGTCATGTGTGACAGACTGTGTTTCTGTTTGACAAGTCCTCTCGTGTCACTCTTGTTGAGAAGTTGATGTGGAGACACCTGACCTGATACTTCAGGAGAAGAGCATGTTTAGTTAGCTCAGACCACAACAGCTCATTTATTTGTGTTCTTCATGGGAGATTAAATATGTGATGAACAGTGTAGTGTTGAGGCGTTGTAATTCACCAGCTCTCAGAAGCTGAGTACTAGAGGCTGGGTGGGAGCAAGATTTGGTTTTGGCGTTTGTTAGCCGTTGTGCCAATGTTAGTGCTTCCAAGGACCTGCCTCCTGCTCAAATCCCCACGTAGGAAGCACCACTACTGGCAGCAAACATCAGCTCTGGGGCTGACCAAAACCTGTGATTTAATATGAGAAAACGCCAGGGAGTATCAGTTGTTCTGGTTACTCTTCCTCCCTCTGCTCCAGAAGTTGTCTCCAAAACGTGTTTTACTGCAATCCCAGGAAACGCCTGATTTCTGCCTGAGTTCTACCTGAGAGATGCTGTTCCTCCAAATTCCTTTGATTATTGATGCTGCCTCTGTGCAAGTCACACACCATTCAGCTGCACCAAGGCTTCCTTTACCTTCCTGAGGAAGAAGTACACGACTGGTTACTCCTATAATTGTGGATTCAAAAAAATCCCCCAAACTTGCACACCTTTTTTGTGAGTTACTCACATTTAAGAATTTGTCGCATTATTAATTTTCTACAAATTACAGGTAAATTATGGACTGAAAATTTTAATGCTGTGACTATAATTTTGTGTGTTCATTCCAGTTGTTTTGATTCAGTTCTGCACCACACAGAAAATCTCAGCATAGAATGCATTGGCAGTGATTTTAGATTGTAGGGCATTTTACAGCTCAGAGTTTTGGCTGAACAAATGAAGGAGGGATAACCTATGTGATATTATTGCCTCTAATCTGAACACCCAAAAAGTGACTCCTGAGGAAATCACTGCCTTTTCAGTCTGTGGTAAAATTACAAACCATCACTATTTTAACTGGCTTCTTGCTCTGGTAAAGTAAGGGAGGAAAAACAAGATATCATTTATTATTTAGTACAATTTTTCCAATAGGTGGATTCTGGAATAATCACAATCTATGAACAATGAGGTAGATACAAATAAAATTACTTTCCAAACCATCTGCATGCATACAAGTTGATCTAGTTCTAGATGAGACTTTTTTTGTAAATGCTCTGTGAAAGGAGTGTGTTCCTTGCCTGAATAAAGACACAATGAAAGATGATTAAAGACTGATTTTTAGGTGAAAGAGAACAATATGTCAATGAAAATCCCTCTTG
>VZTN01024189.1:195734-227536 GCA_013400515.1 Erpornis zantholeuca
TGCTCCAGTAAGTCATGATTTGAGAGATGAACAAACTGTTCCATATCACCAGCCTATTTAATGCTAATGAGATTATTGACATTATAGTACCTATTGCCCACAATTTTGCTTTGGTATTACAATGTTCTTGTTACCACAAGCTGAAGATTCCCATTTCAGAAGAAATCTGTCTATCAAATCTATCTTAATTCTTATTCTGTTAATCATTATTTGTTTTCTGGTTTATGTCAAAGGATAGATATTCTCTGCTAGATAACTTCATTTTCTTGAGAGTTTAGGTGACATACCTCCACTGGGTCAGAGAACAGGCAGATTTCTGCTTTCCAGGTTCTCAAGTCTTTTTTTCCCCAAGTCATAATAACTAGGTTTTTTCTAGCACAAAAATAAAACCCCAAGTTTTTTACACCTATTTCCCACATAATTTAAGAACTTTAGGGGACTTTTTCTCTGGGCAATTAACTACTGTCAGGAGAATTTGCACACATCTCTGTTGATAAACACCATTTCTGCAGTATTCCATTTTAACAGTGAATTAAAAAGAACCCCAAAGACTTCATGAGTTACAACTCATATGGAGAGACCTCATATGGAGTAGTTTTACAAAGAGGACTTTAATGTATATGAAGTTTGCTGTAAAGTTGCTTCTTTTCATTTCTTTAATGAATACTTAGGGTCCACAAAATGGACATACTTTCCTGCTTACGTACTGGTATGGCCAGTACTTTTCCTGCACCCCAACACAGATGGTTCATAACACATAGAGACCCAGGATTTGGTCCTTTATTTTTAAAATGTAATTTTTTTCCCTGTTATCAATGGCCATTTCTTCATAGGCCATCACCATACAAGCTTATTCATTTTTCACTGACCTAGTTGTTGCACTGAAATTAGCTCACTGATAAGTGTCTGTCACCTCCCTGGGGGACACTCTGTAAACAGCCATTAACTAAAATGCACACAAGCAGGTAGGCATGCAAATACATAAACAAAGATATTTTGAAAAACAAAGTGGTTCTTTGCTCCAAGAGAATTTTCTTCTGTTTCTCTACTTAAAATAAAGAGATACGAATATAATTAAGGAATGAATGTAAAAAACAGAAGAAATAATTAAGATTGTTTGTTGTCCTGAGCTCTCCTGATCACCTTGGTGAACTGGTTATGAACTTCCATATTTTTCAAAACCCAGGCGTTTTTGTGTCCATGGTGCTAAGGACAGGATTCTCATGATTCATGGGTTGCTGTCACCGTGCATGCCTGCTAATGGAAAACACATAGGATACAAGGAAATGTGCAGTAACTTGGGTGCCTAACAGCTTGGAAAACAGCCATTGACTTGTCAAGTTCTTCGTGGAGAGTAGCTGGAAGCCTTGTCAGCCCCACTTTGTTCTCTAATGTAACTAACCTTGTTTTGTTGCTGCTTTCTCAGACAGACAGGTACAGCTCAACTCGAATCGTGTTTTTTGTTGTTGTTGTTGCTTCAGATTGGAGGGGTTTTGTGGTTTTTCTTTTAGAGCAAACAAGCATGTCATCACTGTCCTCTTTTTCCATCTCTAGTGCACAGTCTAAGGTTACTGGGATAGCATTCGTGGCAGCAGAATGATCTTAAATAGCATTAGTGATACAAACCATTTTACCTTGCCAACAATGAGTTAGAAATGTCTGGATTTAAATCAGGCATGTGGCAGTAGTATAGAGCATGCATGCTGTACAGGATGTCCTGAGGGCTCTAAGATCAATTCAGCTTTGCTCAGCCGTGTCAACAGCGACTATCTAAAGATGCTGACATGGCTCAGCTTGATAGGTTGAAGAAATTTAACTGCTTTGATAAGGTTAAAGGGGGAATCCAGGCAAGAATAGAAAACAAAACAAAACACTGCTTAGAAGCTTGACTGCACACTGCAGCAACCCATTGATGACTGACAATACAAGCAGTGTAAATTACCTTTCCTCCAGGAAAAAAAAAAAAAACGAGCTTTGTATGGAAAAGGAATCAGCTGGTCTCTACAAACCTTCCTGCTCTATCTGGTGTCAGGCAATGACACCAACAAAACCAATTACATTGCTGTTCCTGTCTGTATCATAAAGCCTGTCAGTGTTATGGGGCTGAGAGCTTCAGAAGAGGTTGCCTCCAAAATGCAAAATTCTGTCCCAAGTTTAAACTTTTCTACTGGAGAAGAGCTCAGCAAATAGGCTTAGGGATTTAAAAACCTTATTTTCTGTGGAAGAATTAAGGCAGTGGCTTATCACAAAAAAGATGATAGAGCTGCAGGGGAAAATTGGAAGCCCACCTAATCAGTGCAAGGGTCTTCACAGCAAGACCTCTGATAAATTGGTTTCAAATCCCTTTTTGTATGCACAGAGTTCAAGTATGTTCTTGAGTGATTTAAAGAATGTATTGGTTTGTCAGTCTATTGACTTGTTTTCTAAATGAAAGTTAGCTTTTTTCTGAAGAATTTACTTACACAGTGTTACTCTTGAAATTACTATTGTCTACTTTCCTACCTAAAAAAAAAAAAAGAAAAAAAGAGAAAAAACACATTCTAAGATTTGTCTTTTTTATCCATCCACCACACAATGCAACATATACACAGGCATATTAGGCACCTGCCATTACCAATTAGAAGAATTGAGCCTGTCCAGAATGTTTCATTTCTTTCAGTCTTCACCAAAGCATATGTCCTTTGGACTATTTCTAGGTTTTGTGGTCTGCAAAGAATAGCAGGCAGAGAAGCCACGAAGCATTTGATGCTTGTCACAGACCAGGCTGGCCTTTGTGAGTCCTGACACTTTTCCTTGTCTGACAAAATATGGTACATGGAGAAATGCTAACCAATAGCAGACTGCTGAGACTTACAAAATTGACAATTAAGTGGGAAACAAAGTTACAGATGAAACCAGTTGCTAAATTAAAGAATCATTGAGTGTTTGGATGGATTAAATGGAGAAAAAAAGTATGGAGAAGTGCTAGGAGAACCTCAAGATAGGCAGGAAGGAATTTTTAGGGAGTTGCAGGAAAGGTCAAGCAGCTGTAACCTGACTTGGAATAACTCGTACAGAACTGTGGGAAGTGCATTACCTTCCAGAGAGCAAAGGGATGACAACTTGTGCCGTCGAGACTAGACTGGACTGGGCAAAATTGTGTGGAAAAAATAATGGTATTGGCAGAGATTCAGGGATCCACGCTAATATCTTTCAAATAGGTCTATGATGTGAAAATCTTCATCAATCTAACAACCTCAAGTACTGAAAATGTAGATTATTAAGTCCTAAGAAAAATAATCAGAGTTGTTATGCAAAAATAGGCATTGGAACTAAAATGCATAGGATGGTTATAATGTGTGAGTGGTTCTTTTACTTTTATAGGAGGTTGATGTAGTGTTTTTATACTGAACTATCAGCTTAAATTCAGAAGACATGGTGCATACCACCAGCCTATTCAGACTAACTTTGATAGAAATGTTTAGGAGCTTGTTTGGTTCATTTTTTACTTAGAGATTAATGTTTCTCTCCTTTCAATGGACATTGTGACATAGGAGGGAATGCTCTAATTCAATAAATTTTAATTATGGCTTGGGTTTTTTTTTTCTACTGGAAACTCTGAAGCAAAGCAGGTGGCATTGTTCCCCAGAGATCTAAAAGAACCAGAAACTGAAGCTAAGCATGAATTGGATGTGTTAGAATAAATTTTGGGGTATATAGATCAGAAAACAATTATTCTTGTTTTGTTGTCTTCAGTCCAAAAGTTACAATGGTTCATATATTGCACAAAGTGAGTGTATCTCTCAAATGAAATCACTTTTAAAAATATATTAGTTTTATTTTATTTTATGACAGCCAGAGTGTAGTGCTGGCCTTCAGGAAGCAGATTGGGCATCTGATTACAGGTGCCCTTGTAAACTGAATGACAACATTGCTACTACTCAAGAAAAACAAGAGATGTTTACAGCCCTTTCAGGGAGTGCATCTTATAGAAAAGCTTGGCCCTGGTACCACACCTCTTTTTGTTGGCCTTCCAGGCAGCAGAACAGAATATGCTGTGACCTCATCCACTGAGGTTCTTCAACTAGTTTTCTATCATTTCCCTATGTTGCAATGACTATTCTGATATTACATTTAAATACGCTGAAGATCATCAGTCAGTCTCTCACCCAAGAAAATACTGATGGGGCCTGTATCATATTTATCAAAAGGTTTTTGTTTCATTTGGTCTCAAATGTCTTGCTACAAAGAAAGAAGAATTATGAGGAAATCGTCATTAGTTCAAGTTTCAATTGTTTCTTTTGTTTGTTTGATTTAAGTTTTTATCATTTCCATGTCAAAATACTGCATTTATATATGAGTGTCATTAAAATTTATGGTTTTATTTGTGTGTTGCATATAGTCTCATGTTGACTTCCCATAATGTTAACCACTAAAATAATAATGCAATTTTGACTTAGTTTTGACTCTTCAAAAATGTTCCAACGCTCCTGATTACATTCCAAGCTGGTTTTGTGAATATACTTGGTAAAACAATTTCATTGCTTTGCGTGTGATTTTAGTCTTGCAAAATGCAGGAAGTGATTTCTGCCTCTTTTCCTGATGTGATGTTGGAGCAAGATAATGCACATTCATGCTTTAAAAATAGCAGAGGTTTGGCATTCTCACGGTTGAGACAGTCAAGGTAAAACTAGAATTTAAAATGTAAAAATCAGTGTGGAAATATGGCTGGTGCTTATTTAAGCACACTTACCTAAAATATCACATGTAAAACTGCTTCCTGGGTATTATTATCTGGCATTTTTACCTGGGACCCTGGAGATGGGCTGCAGGAATTCCTGCTTCTAAGAACTTCATTCTAGATGTAATCGCAATGTTTTTGTCTTGATATGTGTGATTCTATGGAGACACAAATGCATGTACAGCTATCAAAATTTATAAAAGTAACTGTCAGGAGCAGGGGGTGCCAGTCACATCAACACAAATTTTTGTTTTGTTTTTATAATCCTTTAGACAATGTTTGTTTATTTGTCCAATCCTGTGCATTTTTTAGGGCTCATATACCACTTCTCGCTGTAGCAGAACTGTGGCATCCCAGCACTGACACTTGCCGTTAATTTTAAAGGAGCAGGTGTATTAGCAATTTTAAAACTTTGTCCACTTCTGTGGGAAAATAAGCTAGCCTTCATTTTACTCTCATTTATTCAGACCAGATGAAGAAGTTTCTGTAACTCTTGTTTATAAAATCTACCAATTCTTTTCTCTAAGTGGAGATTTCTTCATTTCATTTTTTTCTCTTTTCTGGGCTCCTGTTGATGTGGTGTAAAATCAAATAAATGGCACATTTTTAGAAGTAAGTACAAGATATTTAATTGAACGTTGCACTTGGCCTAAATTCCATCTCTCCTCCCATGTTGTGTCATTGTTTTGAGTAAAGGATTGTAAGAGTGTCTTGAGCTTCCTAGTGCACCAATTGTTCTTTTGCATGATGCAGCACAACTCTGAAAGGTGTGAAACTGCCATTTAAACAGGCATCAGCTACGTGTGTACCCATAGGCACCAGAGAGCTTTATGAAGACTCTTGTTGTTGCATGTCAGATAATATATCCAGGAGGAAAAAAAAACATGAAAAGATTGCCTAAAAGATCAAAACGGAAAAGATGAATAATGACACAACACTGAGAATTTCTGATTATTGAACCAGTAACAAAGCACACTTCTCAGTTCTCCTCAAACAGACCCTGTCAGGAAAACAAAGAGAGTCAAAACCAAGCAGCACAGAAAGGTCTTCTTTCTCCCAGTTTTGATCCTTTGCCTGCTACTTTGAAGAGTGAGTTGCATAATGGCTTGAACGAACTGTTAGCATTTTAATTATTTAAAAGGTCATCAGTGCGTGGGAGAGCTACGGTAAAAGCTAGAAAAGGTTTTTCAAAGCAAACAGAAAAGGCAGGAACAAACTACAGGCAAACCCATAAAGGACAGCTGAAGTGGAGGAACAAAACTTACGGAAAAGTCTGCAGGAGACCACGTCCCTTAACTCATTCACTTGCCTGTGGCACTGAAGAACTACTTTGGATGTAACCATGTTTACAGTCCCAGCATTCATATTTCCTTATTTATTAGAATATAACTTGTTTAAATTTTATCAATCCATCTGCTGGGCCATTGATTTAATATCCAGTTATGTTTGCTAATTTTAGAAGCCGTATGGTAAAGTCTTTTTTCTGAAGAGGAAGGATGACCTATAATTTTGACTTCTGTCAGAGCATGTGCCAGTTTTAATTAGAAAGCAGAAGTTAGTTCAGAAACCAAAGTATTCTACACTTCTAGGAAATGTAAAATAATTTTTTAAGTGACTAAATGGGTTGTAACTACTACTGGCAGAAGAATGTTCAGTTGCTGTAGAACTGAATTTCCATATTGTCCTAGAGTAGATGGCAATTCTCCTCTTAACTAGGCTGTCTGCAAGAATAAGATCACATTTTATGATAAAAGTATTTCAGCCTGATACCCTGAAATACCTCAAAACCATAGAGACAGAAGTTTACATAGTGCTTGAAAGGGCTTGCTAAAGACAGTGCAAACGAAGAAGTATTAGAAACTCAAAGTATCAAACAGAAGTATGGTATTACAAACAGTTACATAACTATGGTAGTTGAATATGCACATGTGTGAGGTTCCAGTATTTTCCTTTCTTAGCAACCTCTGCAAACCAAGTTTGAAACATTATTTGGTTTCCCCTTAAGATTCAAACACCATTTTACTGGAAGAGAGGCACAAAACTTATCTATGTTTTCCTAAATCTTTGGTGTGTTTCAGGCAGTTCCAATAGAAAGATTTAAGCAGTCAACTCAAGCTAAGCTCATTCCTAGAGCTCCTCCACAGGCATGGATGTTCAGCATCATTGCTTCAGGGCTGGCCCATCTAACTGTCACAGATACTATTTTCTTCCTGAATTTGTTCCTGAAAAAAGCAATGGCTGGTGGAGAAATATTTCCCATAAGAATTAATATAATTGAGGAGGGGGGGATGCACAGAAGGTGCAGATTATTTAAGAGAAGGATGAGGAAGATGGGGAAAGCAGGAGCAGGGCCATCAGCTGGATTCTGAGCAGCAGGGTTTTCTGAGCAGATTGCAGAGCAGAAATATCTCAGATGCTTCACCTGTAAGACAGAGCACACTGTGGGAATCTTTCAGAATAAGCACTTTGGAGTCTCTAAATGCATTATGTCATTTCCATAGTTGCTATCATCTTCAGATGAACCATGTGTAATTTAGGGCGAAGGACAGAAAAACAGGGCAATGATGATAACAAACTCTAAAATAACAGTGAGAAATGCCACTGATACTGGGGTGCTGTTGCTGCTTAATTGCTTGTCTCTGCTCCTGTCTCCAAATATAACACCATTTAATGTTCTGTTTTACTCTTGCACTTGCATTGCAGAAAAATAACAATATCTGTCTGGGAAAGAACATCAGTCTTCCATCCTTTCATTTCAGAGAACTAAACACAATTAACTTTCATGGTCTTCCCATTTTGGGGAACTACCTGGGTCTTCCCTTTGCAGATGGGGGAGTCAGTGGATGGCCTTTGAAATGGGTCTGGGCACACAGATCCCACCAAGTCTTTTAGGGAGTGACTTGACTTCTCCAGCTGTTAGGTGTAGGAGGGTATCTCGTGGAGGTTTCCTGTGAGGTAACGGCAAGAGTTTAGTGAGAATTTTTGGGTTGTGAGTGCTTCAGAGAAAGAAAGTGCTGTGTGGGAAGTGGAGAGTCAGGAGAGGTGCAAATGTTACCAGAATGGAAGCGTGATGGGTGAGGCATGGGAATTTGGTGGAGAGTTTAGAGAGACATAAAGGAAAATACATTCTTTTGTTGTATGCACCTGGGTTTATACTATGGTGAGCATCCACATCTAATACTCAAAAAAATGTCCTGCCTTTTAATTAAAAAATGGCACAGAAGGTCAGAGAGGGGTTGCTCTTTGCCTCTCACCGTTTCTCGTTGAATGACCTGTTTGAAGGTACAAGAGGAGTACAGAGATATTTATCTCCTTACAACCCATGTATGTCTTAATCCTTCTGTCAAGGGCTATTGTGCCTAGGGTCTTATGAATTTCTTTGTCAAGGTGAAGCTGCCTTTCTTACAATTAAATTTAAAAATAGTCATGAACTACTTACATTTCCTCTCTGCTAAGCAATCTTGCACAGCTCAGTGGGGTCAGTGGGGTCATATTTTCCAGATTCTAAGAAGCTTGATGTGCACAGATTTTGTGCTGTTAAAAATGAAAACCTTGCCCCTACATCTGGATTGCAGAGCAGGTGTTTTATTCAGCTCATCCCATACGCCCCAGCCTCCCAGCAGTGCACGAGAGGGGAGTGCAACACAGGTCCCTCCCAGCTGCTATGTTCTTCCCCAGGGAAATCAGGACAAGGAAAACAATGCACACCTGAGATTGTTCCTGGCATAGGGACAGCATGTGGCCAGCAGATATAACACATCTCATGGGACAGACATAACAGGGAGTGAATGAACCCTGCACTGTAGTTGTGCCCCTTTGACTTTGTAAGATTTCCGACTTATGCTGATGCAGCTTTGCTATTTAAAGATGAATATGCTCCTAGTGTCTGCCTGCCTTGCCTTCCTTCCAGCACAATTCCCTGTCAGACTCGTGTTGCAGGAGCTTGATTTTGTTCAGCTGAAGCAGCTGTTCCTACAGTTAAGTCAGAAATCTCCTCTTGAAACGTGTGAGCATTGCCCTGTGCCTGCACAGAGATGTGCATACACACCCCTGGAAGCCTGCTCTGTCAGGCACGCAGCTCCTCTGTCTCCTTAAACTTCAGCCTCAACTTGCCTAGAGACTTGGACAAATCTCCTGCATCTGACAGCCTCCAGAATGAGATAACACACAGGATATATGGCAGAAATATGCAGTGGCATAAGAAGTCTTGCAAAGTATCAGAGCAGAATGATACCTGGATAGGCCATCTGACCCCTGCTGCCACTGCATGGTTTTGTAATAAATATTTGTGCCTGGAAAATATTGGCTCCACTAGCTTTTTCTTCTGACTTAAAAAAGAAACAGAAGCATTTGGGTTGCTCCTGATTATCTCCACAAGCCATAATTGAAATTTCCCAGGAAAAGCTGTCAAGTCTGGAAAAAGGTATTTGTTTCTTGAGTTTTCTGTCAACACTTGAATTCCTGCTGTAGCGTATATGACCATCATTTTCCATGGGACAAGAAGTTAACTGTTGTCTAGAGGGGCTCCTCAATGTAATATGCTGTGCCAAGGGGAGTGCTGGGAGATGGAATGGCATTGAATAATTACGCATATGTTGTACTTTTGCAAAAAGCAATAAAAAGTAGGCATGCTCACCAAGGAACATGCCTTGCGGACCTTCTGTGTAATGGAGATAATTAGTAAAACTGGAAAGCAAGAAAGTTAATGACTGATCAATTAACCTCCCCATTGTTATCAAAATGGATTACTTAAACCAGAGTTCCACACAGTGCAGCAGCTGTGGGTAACATATTCTGTGGTGTCTCATATTCATTCATTGCCAAAGACGTGGGAGGGCTGGGGGGTTCAGAGATACCTCTGGAGCTCTGAGCACCTTGAAGGCCAGGAGCAGTGGGATGTGTGGAGGTGGCAGAGCTGATGGCAACCAGCAGCTCAGGACATGGTGCTCACAGCTGGGTCATCTGGCTTCTAAAACACAGCACCATGTTCTGCCTCTGAGCTGATTTCCCTTATGCACTTCAGGAAAAACATGGTCTCAAAGACCTATTTTGGTTTCTAAGTCCCCCTGAGAGGCAAAATTAGAGACCCCTGGGTTTTTTTATTTTTGTTTCTAAGCAACGCTTTTGTCTGCAAATCATCTCAGTACTTCACAGTCTGCAAAGGTCTGAGAGCTAAAACATATTTATAGCTCCATTATACATAAACTAAAAAACCCAGAGGTTTCTTTAAGCATCACACAGATTATTTATGGGAGAAATACAAATTTGAGGATTGCAACACAGCTGCCCTAGCACAGAGCATTTTATTTTCTGTAAGAGTTGTATCTGGCTGCATTTTAACAATTCACATTTTGATGCAGTAAGAGCTAAAGTAACAAGTATAAAATGGAGATGCTGTACATTTTGGGGGATTTCTGGTCATTTGGACATCAGGACTCTGCTCCCTGATTAGCCATGTACTGGCTTTGAACAGGACCAGAAGAAAATTGGGATTTCTGTGGCATTTTTGTGGATAATAATGTTTTGAGTCCCTCTTGATGAAATGTCATAAAGGAATGGTGGATTTTTTCAAAACTAGTCCTAGTTTTTAGTGGTCTTAGTAGTACAACATATTTAAGAAGGCAGATTTTTACATTGAACTTAGAAACTTTTGATGTACGAAGCTTAGGGCTCTGGAAAGAAGAAATTAAGACCTCAAGTATGTAGGCAACTGAGGGCCAAAACCACATCTCTAGCTTTATGCTGTCCTAGGGGTTAGCTCCTTGTTTGTCCTGGCACAAGGCTGCTTGTAAATTTGTTAGCAAAATATGGTACAGTGACACCTATAATTCTGTTTTGGAGTGTTTTTTCACCTTTGCCCTTACTCACAATAATTTTCTTTGACTAACAGAGCAGACTATGACTCATAGAGTACAAATGAATAATATACAGTGCTGTCAGCCTTTTTGTATGTTTGCCAGAGTAGAAAGTCAACTTTTCTTTACCTTCAGCAATCAAAGGAGGCTAAAAAGCTACAAAAAAAGACACAGGCACACACATACAGCCAGCCCCCATCTCCAGAGTAAGAGAGAAAGAAATATAGAGAAGTTTGCTTCTTTCCTGAAACGACCATAATTTAATCTTTCTTTTTTTTTCTGCTTCTCCAGGAGGATTTTCTGTCTCTTCATATTCACAGGACTTCAGGGTGCCAGGGTGCTCTCATATATATCTTATGAATGATTCAGGGCAGAAAGAGAGATTAAATTTAGACATGGTAAACTAACCTTCTGGTGATACCTACCAAATGTGGTAGTGACACTGTTTAGCTGACACCTCCTGCATAGCATGAAGGGGTGAGGAAGTACTCTTCCTCTACAGAGACTGTCACCAGTCACAACGGGAGCCAAACTGCTCTTTCATATTTGGAATTTTGTGCAATAAGGTTTTATGAAACCTCTTTATTTCAACCCACCCAGTGTAGTTCAAACTTTCACACTTACTTAGCCATGCAACCATAGTCAAAATTGCACCATTTCCACCAAGCACTTTTATTTTGCCAGAATTCCAGTGGTAGAAATGTGCCATCAGGGTTTTCACAGCCAGTCCTATTCCCAGAGGTGTGTTACTGCTCTTTCAAAGGCAGTGTGACAGGAGTCCTGGAAGCTATTCCTCAGAATGGAACCATTGATAAATATGGTAATTTGTGTGGAAGAGGTGATCTGAGGGTACTGTAAGCCTGAAAAACCAAACTACTCCAGCCATTGCAGTACTGCAACACAGTAGGTACATTATGAGTGTACACTCCACCCTTTCTAAATCCAGTATTGTTAATGGGTTGGTGCTGCTGATGTTTCTGTCTGTTAGCATTGCTGACATAGCCAGTCTGCTGCAATCTCTAACGACAGAGCATTTCTGGCCTCTCTTCAGTTCATAAACCTTTTGTTATAAGCCACTTGTACTACAATTCAATTAATTTAGTCATCTGTTAGTGATGTGTGATTTGTTTTTCCTCCTGTTTCACTGGTAGCTGGAGTGCTTAGTACAGATAGGTTGCTTTCAACTCTGTTCTGTAACTTAAGAGCTGCTCACTTTAGAAGGGAGTGGGGATATGTTCTGCTAACCATGGTGCCAGCTTTTAGAGAGCTGTAGATTGGCTCTTTTTTTTCTTTTTTTTTTTCCAAGACAAGATCCATCACGAGCCACTCTTTAAAGAAATCTATAAGCATGAAAATTTTCTGCAATACTCTTTAGCCTGTAGTCAGAAGAAGCTTACACCTTCACAGTCCTAATTTAATTTTGCCCCAACATGCTTATCCTTGTCAGGCTTTCTCAATAAATTCCTAGCTGCTTTAAGTATGTAAATTTTTTCTTCAATGATGGACACAGGTTTGCCAGGCCAATGAAAATGTTTCTAAAAAGAGTACAGAACAGCACTGTTATTGGGATGGATATTTATTATTGGTGAAATTCAGGAATTCTGCCTGAATTTTCACTCAGATTCTTTCATCACAAGCACTTAATTCTGAACCCACTACCCTCAGGCACATGGAAGGTCCTCCTGGAATCTGGTTCATTTGAGACCCACGTTTCCTATTCAATCTCAAAGCATATAATTGAATTCAGTTATGCTGCTTTTTCATTTTCCCTTTATGTGAAAACTCTGAATCAATTTATTTCCTTATTTCTCTCTATCCCATCCATAACTCCCTCCTTTAACTTTCTGTATAATTGATACTCTTTCTGTTGACCTCAGACATGTGCCTCTTTTTGTTGTTGTGTAATTTCAGCTTTGAGAAATATCTGATTCTTCTGTCATCTAGTTGCCTCACGTCAGATGAACTATTATTCAAGTGGCTGAAAGCCACTTGAAGTAGTGTTATTTGACTTTAAGTTCAGCATGCAGAGGAGCCTAAACTGTGTTACCTCTGCACACACAGACACTCCACACACACACACACACGTGCACAGCCCATCTCCAGAGTAAGAGAAGAAGTGTTGTAGAGCAGATTAACTCTCACTGTTTCATACACAGTTACCTGTGTAGAAAACAAACAAATGTTTGAGTCTATTGAAAGGACTTATACTGAGGTTTCCAAAGTCAAGTACTTTCAGGATAAATCAGATTTGATGAAAAGACAGAAAGTCTCTGTATACATGTATCAGTCTTCGATTGCCTGATGATATGTGTAATAGATAAAATTTATAATCCAAAGTCTCTGCTCTGGTCAATGAATGTGTAAATTATGTTCAGAGATTGAGGCAGGAACACCTACTGAAAACAGCTTTTACCTGTAAGATGCCTGCTGATGTGTGCCAGAAAGAAGGTGGCCTCCTTTGAGGGAAGATGGGACTGCAGCAACACAGTTGTGTAGCTTTCAGTGCTCCTTTGGAGAGCTATTGTCTACTGGGGTCTGAAGTCAAGCTGTCCAAAACTCAGAGCCCAAATTCTCTGTGCATTCAGTAGAGAGAGGTGGTGGTTGACAGACAGCTCCAAAGACAGATGTCTGCATGTTTGAATAATTCTCGGTATGTGTTTCTCACTTCCTGGGTGCACAAATTTAGCCTCTAAGGCTATTCCTGGGACCAGCTAAAAACTTCTGAGAGTTGTTGTCTGAATGCATAATGTGCTACAGAAAGCTGAATCCTGTGAATAACCAGATTTACACATTTTAAATGTAACTTGAAATCAGCAGAGACAATTCTACATCAGAACAATTCCACATCCACTGCCTTACCTCTCCCGGGGGCTACAGAGATTAAAGCATTGCTACTTGCATGTGACAGAAGTGAGCTTCACAGAAAAGCCTGCACTGAAATACCAACATCTCTAATCAGAAGAACTGAAGAGCATGCAGTACATGAGTCACAGGACCACATACTGCACAATAAATAAAAAGGAATATTGTTTATTTGCTATGAGAGAGGCCCTGGGGCAGGAGTGTTCAGTAGCACCAGTTCATGAGATAAGTGAGCCACAGGCAGGAGGCATTCTGGTGGGCATGTAGTCCTGTAAGAAGGGATGCAGAACAGAGGGAGACACTTCCAGCAGTGGCCAATGCCTTCCCCCAGAATCCATTTGCTTTGAAGGTGAGGATGGCAGCATTCACAGGACATTATGTTCTGGGTGGGTTCACAACTAGATGGATGAAAAAAAGTTAGATGATGTGTCATATGAGGCAGGCTCTAACAGATTCACTCTACTGGTGTACCTGGAACTACCTACTGGGGTAGGGATCTGTCCTGGAGACCATCCTGTTATCTCTATTGATGTTTTAGGTTAGGTGATTGTATGTACTCTTATCATGTCTGCAGGTCACAGAAGATTGGAAAGTGTTTGATACTCTTGAGGGCAGAGTTGCCATCCACAGAGACCTAAACAAACTGACAGGGATCTTGTGAATACAGCAAGGACAAATGCACAGATCTGCGCCTGTGAAGAAAAAAACCTGTGAAAAAACATAGTCTGGGGACTGACTGCCTGGGGAGCATCTCTGCAGGAAAGGACCCGAGGATCTTGGGGAACAGCAGGCTGATGATGAGCCAGCAGTGTGCACTGCCTGCAAAGAAGTCACAAGATATCTTGGGTTGTATTAACAGCACAGGCAGTAGATTCAGGAAAGTGATTATGCATTTCTACCCAACACTCCTTGCACTGTATTTAGAGTACTGTGACCTTCTCTGCCCTGCCCTGCCCAGTGAAGGAAAGATAAGTGGAGAGAGTTCAGCAGAGGATCACCAACTGGGACTTCAGCACTCACCCTGTGAGGAGGAGCTGAGGGAGCAGGAATGGCTCAGACTGCAGAAGAGGCAACTTTGGGAGCACCTAAGAGAATCACCCACCTCCCAGGCACCTATGGGGAGGTTGCAAAAGGCAATGGGGATAATGGAATCAGGAAAGGTTGAGACTAGATTTAGGGAAAACCTTTTTTTGAAAAGAGGCAGTGGACCAGGTTGCCCAGAGAGGTTGTGAGCAACCACATCTTGTCTTACAGCTGACCCTTCTTTCAGTTGGATGGGAGACTTTCTGAGGCCCTTTCCAGTTCGGCCTTTTCCATCAACTTATGACATAAGGAATGCTAGAGTCTGAAGTGGCATTGCATAGCATATACATAGGTATGTGAGGAAATAAATAAAGATTCACTGAATAATGAGGCTAAATCCAAATACTGAATTTCCTCTATCTCACTGAGAGCTATTGATGCTCTGCTCTGAGGAAGACCTGGGTCCAATGCAAAGATACTGACTGCAGATATCTAATTACAGGGTAATAATAATTACCAAAAGAACAAAATGTTTGTTTCACAAGCAGTCTGAATTCCATTATTTCCTGACTTTGAGAAGCTTGACTTTTCAGCCTTAATGTCCTTTTTAACACCATTTTCATGTAGTACTTTATAAACAACATGAGAGGTTTTACACTGAAAATGTGTTTAGATGTTTGCTTTATCATTGTGCAAGAGGTTCCTCTCCTTGACAGATTGTCGCACCGATATGGCTTGCTTTCTTTGCACTTAATCATGCATGAAGCATAAACAGGGTGAAGGGTGTTTCATTTCAAAGTCTATGAATGGTAATCTTGCTGGCTGCTGTGCTGGCCAAGTGCATTAGGATGTTACGCAGTCTGTTGGTTCAAGTGGCAAGCTTGTAAGTCCCAGGAGATAAATGCCCGTTTTATTTTTCCTCATGTTGGTCTCTGCCAACTGGACCTGTGTCAGACTGGTTTTGGACAGATCAAGCGATCAGTGCTTCTGTATTCTTACTTACATCAATCATCTTTTCTATTATGAGCCATGTCCCAAAATCCCTGTCTACACAAAACTCTCATTGACATCATCAGGAGCCCTCGGGACAGCAGGGTTTGATAAAACAGCAACTGCTAAAACCAGGGAACATTTCAATAAAACCTAAAATACAGCTCTGTATTTAAACAGAAGGTCTCCTTGTACACCAGTAAGGAATCTTCCTGGCCCATGTGTCTTTGTGTTTCTGCAGAGTCTCTGCTGCTAAGTAGCCTCTGCTCACCTTGGCCCAGTGAAGGCATGGAGCTGGTATAACCCATCCCTCTGGCTAAGGAGGTGGATGCACAGCATGTGAATGCTACATTTCATCCAACTGTTTCTCCATACAGTAAATAAGGATTGCTTGTGTGTGTGTGTGGGAATCATGAAAAGACTTTTTTTCTGGTATTTTCTGCCTGAGGGAGATTCTTATAGCATCAAGGTCAGTCACAGCTCTGGGCAAGGTTCCCAGGCAGGGAAAAATGTAAATATGAGAAAGATGTTTTGATAAGGTATTTTATTTGGCCTATGAAAAAGCTTTATCTTTGTTTGTTTTCATATATTGTGGGACCAGACAGACACACAGACAATCTCTCTGACCAGCTGCTTGCTAGAGAGAGAAAAAGCTTTCTTGCTTTTTGCTTTTGCATTTTGCACTTTGCTTGATATGCTTGCATGAAACGCATGGAAAATAAATACAGCCTTCTGAAAATCTATGATATGGAGTCTTTTTTTGGGTCAGGCCCTATTGTTAGGGCTTCATCATTCCCACATGTGTGTGTGTGCATCTAGGTATGCATGTCTATGTGTGCTACTTGCTTTCTAGTGTGCAATATGCTCCCATCCTGCAAGGCAGGCACACATCTGCTAAACTGAAAGTACTGTTTCTTTGCTGCTTCTTCACACTGCTAACAGCAGTGACATGAGCAAGGTTTGCAGAGATGATTACTATAAATTATCCTCCTCTTAGGTGGCAGAGTGTCTTACTTACCAAAAATTATGTACACTGGAAGATTTTATTTGTATCATGTCCATTCATCTCTCCTCTTATTTCGACATACCAGAAAGATACACCTATCACAATAAAATATTTATGTTTTTTAAAAGAAGATTTTTAATAATGAAAGCATTAGATTTTTGTCACATTCTGCTGTCACTGGTTTTGAACAGAAATATTGTCGGGGAATGAACCTGTACTTGGGGCACATAAAGCAGCAGAATATGTCTCATGAGATTGGAATCAAATGTCACAGAATCATTGTCACCAAAATTGCTGATATTCTGTTCAAAATGGCACCTAAAAAAAATGTAAAGAAGTCTTTCTTTGTTTGCTTGCCTGTTTGCAATTGCTAAGATTTTCAAAATTGTTGTATCACAACAATTGCAGTAGGTCCTTCTTACCCAGTGCCTGCCTTCTGACAAGGCCAGAAAAAAGAAGAAAGTTGGAATTTAAAAACTGAGCTGCATTTTTCTAATCTAATTGCTGGTGACAGAAAGTTTCCCCATCAGTAGAGAAGCATGGTGCAGTAGTTGTTCAGCAGCATTAATAGCCATCCCTGCTCACTCTACATTTTAAACTATATGTACTTTCAACAGCTGGGACCAGTGGCTGAGGAGGTCTAAGTGTTGCAGTGATGCACTTACTGGTTTAAGACTAGGAACTGCCATCTTACCTGCTGGGAAGAAGTGAACCAGCCATTTCCAGCCCTAAAAATATGATTCTGTGTATCTTGAACAGAAGGACTGCATTTGGGAGCTGGAGAATGTAAAAGCCATATAATTTAAGGATCAAGAAAAGAACAGAAATTAAAAAAACAGTATGACAGGTGACATATGGACACTTTAGTAGTCATAGTTAGAATGTAGGAATTAAATTATGATTTAGTAATGCTATTTTTGAGACATATGCAATTTAGTATAAAAATATTGTAGCTGAATACCAAATTATATTTCTGGAATTAAACATTTTCCTGACTTCTTCTGAACACAAGACACATTATTTATTAGGTTTTCTCAGAAGTATAGACATTTATCTGCTCATCCCTATTGAATAGCATGTTTCATTTAGTACTTAAAGAGCCTACGTGCATGCAAAATTGATAACTACAACTGGGTTCACAAGCTGCTCAGAATGCAAAGATGCCCATTTTTCATGTTCAAATGCCAAGTGGAACCCAAAAAAGATGCATTTTATGTATGACAGGTGCACACAGTCAGATTTTACAGATGTGCCTAAGATCTCATGCTTTCAATAATTTGGCATCTCTTCTGCAGTAGATAAAAAACAGATCAAAGAATCAAAGATATCAAATGTTGTGGGGCACTGAAATACCATCATGTAGTTTCCAATGCTGTAAATACTCTCTTGAGGTCCATGTATATCCTGTAAAAGAATTTGTTTGCCTCAACCTGAGTTCAGTTGACACAGCCAATTTACTTGAAAGGTAAGGCTTAAATACAAAGCTATTTCATCTGATAATCCTTTTAATTATTTTTTTAAAGTCCTTGGATGGCTGGGTATTCTACAGAGTTGTATTATGTAAAATATACGTAATAAAATCTTCTGTTATGAGGGAGAAAGTACATTTTTCAGTATTAGACCTAAAAGCTCCTTCAGAGCTTCAGTGTGGGATTATTCATTCTATTGTTAGTGTTTCTAGTTGTTTGTTAGAACACCATTGGGTATGTAGGTCAAAGGGATAAAACACCTATGACTAGAGGTGAACTTTTTGGTTTTTTTCAGTGGTAGGAAAGCTCGGGAAAACCCCAGGTGGTGCAGTACCCTCGGTACCACCCTGGAGTCCCTTAGGGTAGGACAGGTTGCAGCAGGATCCCATCCCATTAGATAGTTCCCTCCTCCCTAATTCAGTCGCACCAAACCTTAATATTTCATGGAAAAATAAGATCATTTCTGAGCTGAGCAGATGGGTGAAAGAGCCTGTGAATAATGTTGCATTGGTTAATTTTGCTTCATAAAGCTTCACATTTCCTCAGTTTAAAAAATCCAGCTGGGAATGAAAGCAAGGCAGACACACCTGGACACAAAATACCTCTGGGTCCTCTTTCTACCTTGAATGGCAAGGGTAGGGAGCGAATTGGAAGGCCTGGTCTAAACAAAGGAGTAAAAAGTCGCATATTTAAACTGAATTGTATGCCAGACATTTTATTCCTCAGATCTATAGCTTCATGTACTCTGTGCATTCATGTGAGTGGCAGTGTTACAGTGCATTAGTCACATTCTCTAGTTCTCCTTTGTTCTCTTTTCAAACACAAACACAGATTGTTGGATCAATCCAGATCACTCCAGAGCCTTAGTGCGGATGTTACATTCTGCATACTTCATCTGGGACTTCTCATGCACACTGCCCAAGAATAAATGAGTCTTAAATGTGGCACTGTTTCTTAACTCCAGCGCTAATGGAAAGGGAAAGTATTTTTTCTGAGTGACAGAAAAAAGGTCAGAAGCTGTGTGAAAATATGGCAGACCCTTAATGTGGGACTCAGATAAATCTGTGCCAGAAGGACTCAATTCATTCTGTTCACATCTATTTTACAGCATGAGTTGAACTTGAAGATTGCCATTCCCTCATTACTTCAGGACTTTTTTTTAAAGGTCTTTTACAAAACAGAGTAAAAAATCTAGGGGTTTTTTTGGAGAATTTGCTGTGCAAAACCCTCTGTTGTATGAGAGGTCAAGCCAAATGAAGGCAAAGGTTCTTTTTGGCTCCAAAATCAATAACTCTTTGGAATTACTGCAAAGACTTGGTGTATTACTGCCAACCCTTCAAAAGAAAAAAATCTATTTTCTGTGCCCTTATACTCACCCTGTCCACTTTGAAATTATACTGCTCATTGACAGAATTAATACAAGTGCAGTTTCCAATTTAATTGATGCAGCATTTTTTCAGCGGAGAAAATACAATTCTTTGTAGTAACTGATTTGTTACAAGTAAATAAAGGGTAATTATGTAGCCTGCTGTTCACTATATTAGACAATCTATTTAAGCTCCTGCTCTACAGATGTTTAAGTCTATACAGATGCTTGGCAGCAGACTGGGGGCATATTTACTGCCTATCTACAGTGAGCAGAGACTAAAGTCACTAAATCTGCAAAACATGGTAAGGGATCATACTGATTTTCTAACAGCCATCCAGCATTACATAGATACTTTATCATGGAACTGTACACAAGTTACTTAGTCCTGCCTGTGAAGGCATTAATTAAGTGAGGAAAAGCAGCCTACAGATGCAACCAGTCTTGCTTTCAAGATGCAAACTGTGTGCCTGCAGCTTTTTTGTGTATCTCAGCTTTACAATCCCCTGCAGTTCCAACTTGGATGCTGGTCTTTTTGTTTAGCAAGTGTCAACAGTTTGAAGGGCAGCTTTGGAAAAGAAGAGAAGCAACGTAAAATAAAATTCCTGTTTTTGAAAGTCTAGCTTTGCCTGTGTTAAAAGCAAGGCTATGTACAATGAACTGTGAAAACGTGGCAAGAAATGACAATGTCTCAGCCAATAATATCTACTGGAAATAAAACCCTCCAGAAACCTCAACTTTCTGTCAAAAACAGTCCAAACATTATACACATGGCTTGTGCAGCTAAGAACCTGGAACCAGAGTGTGCTGAAGTGCTAAACGGGCTTTTGACAGCACTAGCATCTTGCAGGACAGAGGATGATTTTTTTTCATTTCACTGCATTCTCTTAGTTCCATTCGGTGACAATTTAATTCAAACCTGAGAAACCAGCTGGGAGTTGAAAAATCAGAGAGGCTGATATTCCTCTCAGACCTTTCAAAAAATATGGGAGGGGAGGAGGAGGAGATCTACCACCACTTCTGAAAGCTCAGTGAGAGCGTGACCAGAAAGAACCACTGCTGTTCAATTCACTGGTAGATATTATTCCCCTTCTTTTAAAAAGTCAGCTGTTTTTAATGTAAGGCTCTTTTCCCCCATTTAAAAAAAAATGGTTCTCAGCACATTTTAGGTAGTTTTTTCTTTCTTCGTGGGAATGCTAAATGTCCAGTTGCTATCCACATGCAGCTTGGTCTGAATCATAAGTAAGAAAGGATCTAGCACCTGGTAACTAAGCAGTGAGGTGTGAGTATATACGATAGAAACAATGGATACAGAATATAAGAATAAACACTATTTACTGTTTACTTGTTTAAGTCAGGAATGTTCAACTCATGATCTGCTGGTTTTGTGCAGCCTGCCAGGACAGCTCCACTGGCTCACAGCCCATGCCTCCTTGCCCTGTTTCCTACTGAGTTTTCAGGAGCAACCTGGAAGGAAAAGAAACATGCTGCCAGCAGTAACCTTGTCCAAGCACCTTGGTTTTCTAGGGACGCTTCCACCAGGTGGGTGCACAGAATAGGGACTGAAGGAACTCCCAGAGGTTCTCTACTGCCTGTGCATCACAAGTGTGGTCACATATTAATTGCCCAGTCTTCCTCTGACACTAGAAGAAGGTCTGAGGCCTGGTCTATATAATTTGCTTTAAAAAATGTGAGTAGGTTACAATGTATGATAGCAAAAACAATCAACTTTTTTTTTTTTTTACAAAAATGGTTAATGCAAAAAAAGATAAAAATCAGTAATTTAAACTGTGGGTTTCAGCTTGCTGATTTAAAATAATGATATTTAAATCTTTCTGCTTTAACCGATGCACTAGCAAGTAACTATGTCAGTAGTCAGAAATTACCTGTGTCTTCATGTTAAGTCAGAAAAACAGTCCATTCCCAAATAGAGAACAAATTAATTTGAGATTGTTGATTTCTTCCAGAGAAGTGTGTGTGCGTGTGTGTGTGTGAAGAGGTTCATTAGCAGGTCACGTTACTTTTAGCACATTTGAATGAAAATTCTTGCAGAAGTTCCAGCCATGAAGGGAAATGAAACATGTTGACTAAAAGGAATCAAAAAAAGAAAAAAAGAATATTGCTTTTTCAGAAGTGCAAATTGCAAGTCAAGCCATGGTGGAAATCTCCTTGTCTGCACTGTTGATTTCATAACCTTCAGCTATCAAGCCTCTTAGAGGAAAGCTGGCAGATTACTAGAGCTCTGCAAATACTTTGGACTTTAATTCATTTCAAGATGTCTCTTCTTCCTATTAAAAAACTTTCTATATTTCAAGAATCCAGCAATAATGTGACTGTATTGACAGCACACCTTATTTAAAAGACATAGAATGTTTCCATGGGAAAAGACAATCTTCTATATAAGGCTAAAAAAAAATTTGCAAAACCTTCCTTTCTGGGGAAGAAATTTTAAAAAATCGGACGTGGATATATAAAAACAGAAATACAATATGAATTGTGTATAGTTTCTCACTGTGATTGAATAAAAGCTCCTGTTTCTGTATATGAAGGAGACTATATCTGTAAGTTAGATAAGGCTATTAGACAGGCTGTCCTGAGAATCACGGGTTTATATCCTCACATTTCCTAAGGCATACAAAAATAGGCTTTCATCCTGAGGGAAGTGGAAGTATCTCTGTCAGTTTGGTAGAAGAAACAGCCAGTTGCTGGTGAGGTGGAAACCTAATCTGCAATTGCAGAAATATTTCTACTCCCTAGTGTCAAGCCAGTGCCAAGTGAGGGTAATTGCTAGCAAAATAACATTAAGCGTTCACTGAATGTTGATGAGGTAGGGTTGTCTTTCACTAAACTGTTGATTGTCTGCAGCAAACTGTATAGATTTTCATCACACTGTGGAGAAGGTTGTTTAGTTGTTTCTTGTCCCGTTAAAATCACCTTCATATTTTATACAAGACAGAAAACTCACACTAACTTTTCATTTCTGGAAGTTCAAGAGTTTCTTTTTCTCTTTCAAAAGTGCAAATGCATTCTTACATTCCTCACATCTTGTGAGACAATTAGAAAGGGAGATTTCAGATCACTGGCTTCTTAGATTTTTTTAAGCTTGAAGTACTCATTTCCCTGATCCAGACTTTCCATGCTAGACACAGACAGAACAATCAGTCCTCTTTTGATTAGGAATCTTAGCTTGTCTTGATGTTGTCTGGAACCATGTGTCTTCTAGTCCTTTCATGCCCACCCATATCTCATCCCTATTGTCTTTCATTTTGATTAAATATAGGTAATCAGAAAATTTTTTGCCCCAGAGTACTCTTTCTGTGTCAGAAATTTCTTTTGGGATTCTGCTGGGCATGTACTAAATTTCACAACCTAACATTTGGAATGGGCTGTGAACCACCACCAGGAGGAAGACAGGAACACTGACAGCTACAGGAGTGCCTGCTCCAGGCTGGCAGGAAATGTGCTGAGTTCTCCTGCAACTGCTGGATGGCTTCTGCTATTGTAACCTTACAGGTGGACCACCAAAAATATGCATATCCTGCCTAAATAATTGCATTGCTCCATTTTTTCTTTCCAAAATATTTGGCAAATTTTGCTGGCATAGCTGAGTTTTTACGTTCCAGTGAACAGAGGCATTAGTTGCCCCCCTCTCCATTGAAAAGAGCTATGGTTTTCCTTGGTGACCCAGGTCTAAGAAGGTTGAAAAGACACAAATAGTAGTCAAGAAGTGATAAAGACATGATTAGACATTTCAGCTTAGGCTATAGGAAAATGTGGCTCTCAGAAGTGATATGACAGAAACGGTGCTGCTGTGAACAAATCCACAAGCATAAGACATATGAGAAAAAGACTTAAGATCATGGATAATGTCAACATGTAGGCAGAGGAGAAGTAAAAGGGACTTATATAATAATTTGTATATATTTATGCACAGATTTTCCATTTGTGATTCCAGATGTATGTGAATGTTGATAGCTCCTGACTCATGCATTTACTCTGCTATTTTTTTGATCATCAGTCACTAGTACTACAAGAATTATACCTTCTAGGTCCCATCACTCTGAACTCATATTATCTATGTCATCCAGCACCAGGACTGCCCATGGATTCTCAGTCCATCCGTGTAGGAGATGGAGTTAAAAGAGGAGAAAACCTCTCACCTGCCTCGTGTGGCATGGTGTCTTCTCCCAGTATTTGTAGGGGAAAGAAGAGAGGGAGGATATGGGAGAGCACCATAATCAATCTCATCACCCATCTGTGTTTGCTGGGGTTTTTTTATTAGAGGATGAAGATTATGGTGGCTATAAAACTTCACTCAGAGCTAAAAGGCAGAGCACTTACAGAAGGCTGAAGGCTGTTCATGGAACTGCGCACCACACATACAAATAGTTGCTCAAAATTGAAATTTTCTTTCCAGCTGCATCTGCTTTTTGTGGCAAGAATATGCAGCTTTTACAGATGACTATGCTATGATCTTGTTAGAAAAAGGGGCATTTTGTAAGTAGGATGTGTCATAAACAGTCATTACTTCCAGCACTCACTAAAAAAATACCAATATTGACAAGGATGTGAGCAACTTCAAAAATTAAAGTTAGATGATGAAGATTTTAGAAGGCAGTAACTAACAGCTCTTCCAAAAGCTGTATGATGGAATAATTCTCTCAAATGTGTTACCCAGTCATGTGGACATGCTGTTAAGTATAAAATACAGCACAGTTACTGATTTTTAGCTCTCAAATCAAGATAATTCCCTTTATGATTTTCCCTCAGCTATATAGCAATGTAATTATTTTGCTTATATTAACATTTCTTGCTGAATATTGTATTCTTGCACTGCAACTATTTAAAGTCAAATGCTGAGATTTAATCTTCTCTTTAAAATAATTCAGGAGGTAAAAAAATTACTTTTAAATAAGTTTGTTTGTTTTCCTTTGCTTCTGAGGCATAAACAAAAATATTTTTTATCAAAAACCATGGGTTGAAAGTTGAATTTATCTGGGAGAAGGTGATACTTTAAATAAAAGAGGGAATATAATTCTGAATTCAGGACACTGTTGAAAACTCAAAGTAAGGAAAACACATTTCCTGAATTTTCTTCAATTTGTATGCCTTTCATTCAGAAACATAACTTTTTCTTTCACAGTTTGAGAAAGAAGCAATCAGTGAGGAATACAACACCCTAAGAAGAAGGGAAGAATTTTCACAAATAGTCCCGCAGGATTTTGTGATCAATTTTCACATTTCCAGAATATTTTTAGATAGGAACCTGCAATAAACTATCCCTGGATACTTTATTTTCTGCAGGTTTTTCTTTTTATTTTGTGAACAAGTAAACAGTCCTATTTGTCATGAAAGTCTTTTTGAATGAAGTACCTTGAGGTTCAAGGGACAGTATGTGCCTCACTGCAAAGGGGAGTGCCAGTATCCCATAGCAGCTCTTTGTCCTATATAATTAAGAGTTAATGAAAATGGGTTTGACACTATGATCTGTGCTGAAGCTGTATCCACACCGGTATATTAAATTTGACAAGGACATAACTACAAGCCCTGGCCCATGAAGCCCTTGATTTGTTTGTGTACTCCTTATGCATATTTTTCACCAATGATAACCAGCACTTTCCTAGTCATTGCCAGGCTAGGGTGAGAGAATAGCATAGGCCAGGGACCATTCTCTTGCACATCAATGAGACACAAGCAGTGTGCGGGAAGAGAATTTAACTACTGAGTGACACTGCCTGCAAGACTAGGGAGCAGGTCCCAGACCATTGCCTTTACTAGCACTCCCTACTAACTTACCATGACTTAGTGTCTAACCACATACTAACCAGGTTGTGCTGGGATCCTTCTGTCACAAAAAGGAATGGGAAGTGACAGGTTGTGAAGAACATTTTTAAACTTGCATCATTGACAAAGTGGTACCTTGGCATGGCTTGGCCAGCTGAGGTGCCCAAGGCTAAAGTATAACAAGTACCAAGGTTTGACAACACAACAAATTGTAAAATATAGTTGCTGTTTGGGGATGTAGCTGATGAGTCACCAATGCTTCTTAAAGGAAATTACATTTTTTTCCAAATTCTTTCACTTGATTTTCCCCATCTGTTCTAACATGCAGTCTGGATCAGAAAGCAATCCATGCTCAGGGTTGATAATACAAAAGGAGGGCAGGATGAAACTTATTCCAAGACATCATTGCTACTCTGCTCTCTCTTTCAGGCCTCTGTGTACCCTCCCATTCAGTACTTTTTTGTCAGAATTGCCAAACTCTAACATACCTGTTTTACTCTACCCATATGAAATGCTCTCCTTTCAGTGTGTCTATTATGTGTCACATGGCCCAAATCAGCTGCTACCAGAGCATCCCTGTCCTTGAGCGAGGGTTCTCCCTTTCCCCAAGGGAAACCCTTCAGTGTTTTAAACCACAAAACCCAAGCATGCAACTGACAGCAACCCAGCTTCCTCTGAAGAACCCCCTAGAGGAGGTGAGGAGAAGGAGCCCACCAGCCCCTTCCTCAGCTCAGCGTGGGACAGCGCTGCCGGGTGGGGATAAATCTCCCGCCAGCCACCCATCCTCCCCTTCCCACTGCTGCCGCGGCGGCTCCGTGCCAAACGCCCGCGCACTGAGAAACATTTGTTTTGCGCCATAAAACCCAGCGGCTAACAGCTGCACATGTTGTCTCCAGTGTCATAAACCTGTCATCGGCCTGCTATTGTTTACATATGGCTACAAGGCCCTCGTAAGCGAGCGTCCCTGCGCGGTGCAGCGGCAGCCAACGCTTTCCTGACAGCTGTGTCAACTGGAAGCGGCACAGCCAGCCTCTCCGCTTCGGCAGAAGCCTCAGTAGCCCCCACCCTAAAGACACAAATCAGATCCTTTCATTTTTTTTAATGAGCTCAGCGTTAATAATAGATCAACTGCAGTGCAGATGCTGGAGTGGAAATAGCTCGCATTTCACTAACAAGGCACATAATTCTCCCAGAAATAATGGATTTCAACTGAAATAGTTGCAGCCAGCCAGGCAGCACTTATAATGCATGACCAAGTGTCCAAAATGAAATCAAAATCTGGGAAACATGCAAAGGTGCTAATTTTCTACATCAGTAGGATTTATCAAGTTCCTACTGATTAATATGAAAAGTTGTTTTGCTGTTCAGCTGATAGGACTTTGTTCTACTTGCACAGACTTGAAAGACATTGCTTTAGATATTACAGGAAGTTCTAGATTGGCAGAATGATTTAAACCAGTAAATCAATTCTTTCTGCATTATAAATGGCAGTTATTAAATGGGGGGATTTTTTTTATCTCTGTCTTAGTGACAAGGTTCCTATATATTGAGAGAACAGTTACAATATTTTTCTTTATATACACATACCAAGGCATTTTTTGAAAGATCCATATTTAATTCACTGGTTTTTTTTCACCATCTTTCATTATTTAAAAAATATTTATTAAACTTCCCTGTTCAAAATGGGTCATTTACCCTGGATTCTTTACATAGCATGATTTGAAATTGTTTGGCAAGAGTGAAAGATAAAAGAGAAATACATAAATCAGCATTTGCTTTAGAGCATATGCCTTCCCAGAGAACTCTGTCCCCAGATCATTAAAACTGAGGTTAACTTGCTTACCTTCACAATGGGTGTTATTCCATAGTTATCCCTTAGTTGTAAAGTGGAGGCACACATTCTAAAACTCAGCTGGTGTAAATTGCTCTAAATCTAGATTAAAAAAAGAGCCTCCAATTCTTTCCCGATGGAGTAGATGGAGCGCTGTCACATAGCAGAGAAATATCTGGACTGAGGTAATTCATCTTTACTTTCCGCAGGACTTTATTTTGCACAGTCAGGACCTGTAGGCATGATGAAAACCTCTAACGAAGTGCTGCAGCTTGCTGTCAGCAAGAACAGATTCCAGCACCCAGCACAAGCAGAACAGTACTGTGGATGTTCACCTGGGCTTTGAACTGGCTTTATTCTAGTAATGCTTTGCCAACATGATTATTTTGGGTTGGTTTCTCAAACAGATCTGGCCAGCAGGCACAGTTTCACTGCAATGCATAATGTGGAATCTCCCTGAGGTTTGTGAAAGAGGTGAGGTTGATCCTGCAGTGTCCTAAGCAAGGGTAATGCAAACTATTCCACACTGTCAAGGTTTGCAGCACCTTACAGCATTGGTCTCATATTTCAATTCCCTGAGCACTACTGATCTGACCTTTAAGTATCGCTAATGCTACAATTATTATGGGTGGGATACTTAACCATGACCACAAATAGTCTTGCTTTTCTGGTCTCTGCCAGTTTGGGCTGTGGAAGCCATGGATTTTCAAAGCCCTTAGACTCTCATCAGAAACATGCAGAGTGAAATGCTGTAACCATTCCAGAGAACTTCACTGTTAGAAATGACTGGGACTTGGGTCTGCGCCCAGACTCCCTGCATGACATTACCCTTTTTAGGAAGGGTGAGCACTTGCCCTACTCCATGAACATATCTTGGAGGAAGTCAAACACCTGCTGAGCCACCTCTGTGCTCAAATGGACACCCTTCACACAGTGGAGTGAACATCCACACACAGGGGCTGGGGTTTGTTCTCCTGGTGGCCAGGGCTCGTGGTCACTCCTGACAGTTCACGCCTCATATCTAAAACCACCATGTTTGGCCCTGCTATGATTAGCAGTCCCTGGGTCAGTGGGTGGTCACCCAGCTGCTAACTACTCGTTAGTCTTCGTTCTACCCAAAGGGCATTGATCCTAGTTTATCTAAAATATTTTCTTTAAAGGTTTTGTCTCTGATTGAAAGCACCAGCCTGAACTAGCTCTAAGTCTTATGTATTATAGATTATGCTAAATTAGATAGAATTTGAAAAATTACCTCAAACTGTCTCATAGTTATTTATCATCATCCAGGGTCTGTCAGCCCCCACAGGATGATCAAAGAACATTTTTTGCCTTGGTGGTGTTTTGCTACACACTGATAAAGGTTATGACATTCTCATTCAATACTTCTTACTTCCTTAACATTAATGACCAAAATGGGCAGCAAAAATGTAACACTTCTAGAATAGATTAATTTCAACCCCATATTTGTATTCATTGGTTTTATTATCAACATTACACATTATCTGTTATGGTCTGGCATTTTAAAAGGGAAGATGACTTTATGCAGTAAGGGCAATAACTAATAAAATAGTAAAATAGTATTATGTTCCAGCAGATAAATATATATTAGAGTTTCATAGAACTAGACTTCCTGACCAGCCAATGAAAAGAGAATTAATCTAATTTATTGTTATATCATTTTTATCTGGGAATGTGTACATTAGTCTTTATGTGATTAATATACATTAGTGCTAGAGCACCCTTTTCATGCCCTTAGTAATTAGCTGTTGCTTGATGTGAGGCCATAACACTGTCTACTTAAAAGCAATTATAATCTATCATGTATTGCCCTGTTCAGACTTTTAAGTTTGGAGCTCTCTCTCAAGAAGACTTCAAATTTTTTATTTGCTCATACCACAGCTGTTCCACATGGGAAGCTTAAAAATTGTCATGAACACTTTCAGTTGAAAGACGAGCATAGAAGCTACAGTAAAAACAATAGCTGAGAAAAAGATTTCAGTTTGATTGAAATTTTGGGTATCCTCTAAATAACACCAATATTTATTCTCTGGAAAGAACATATAGGTTGCAATATCTTTCACCTGTATCAGATGTTAAGTTTAAAAAGCACAGAACTGTTGTTTAGCATGCCTTCTAAATGTGATTTTTTTTTATTATTCCTCTTTTTCTCTATTTTCCCTCTCCTCCAGATATTTTCTTCAGACTCTGAGGATGTTCTCCAACAACATGCTCCAACAACATTTAGAAGTTAGCTGCATATAACTCCAAACTCACAAAATATGAACTAGTGTTCCAAATATTTTATTAGAATTACTAAGATTTAGATAAGAAGAAATGGATCAATTTTTTCAAATATTATTACATACATTTGTGTTTGAAGTGTAAGTATACACTAAACTTATTGCATTATTTGCCTTAATCAAGTTCAGTCTTCGAGGACCTTGCAAAGGGAAGTTGAACAATGGAAAAAGAAAGATAAAACTGAAGATGTCCTAACAGGGATGTGAATAAACAGATAAAGCCAGATTAGCAGAGGCCAACTTCTGAACAGTAGATATTTTGATTGTTGTTTTTGACTAGGTGCCGCCTTGTGTCTGACATCTGCATCTCCTATGGCCTCAGTTCTTGTTTGATGTTTAGGTATAAATTGCAGAGTTGATTTTGTTTAACTGACTTGAGGATCTGGTTTCATGGGCACCACCAAACTGACTGGAATAGCCAGTTCCCAGGGAATGCAGCTGGGCCATACAAAGGTGCTATGTCCATACTAGTTTCTTTAATAACAGAATATTTCCCCAAACCAAGGTGTTAGAGATAACCAAAAAATTATGGATAGTCAAATCCATGACAGGTACAATCTAGTGGATCATGTCAATATGAGGATTTCTTGTTTGCTGAAATATGCCACTAATATTAGTGTAACTGGCTGAATAATTTTGGAGACAGGGCTGGAATTTAAGAAAATCAAGGGATTTATGCGCATGATACTTTCATTAGCCTTCCTGGCAGCACACACACATACAGCTAAAATCACGGCACGGTAGTGTAAGAAGTCTTGAATTGGCTTTCCATCTTGGAAAGCTTTGTTGCAGGAGCTCTCTATTGCCCTGCAATATATACCAATCTATATACCAATAGATGTGTGAAATTGTTTTATGCATGGCTGTGGTTGCAAGCTGTGTGTTGTTTTTCTTGGCATGCTGAAAATCCACCTCTGGAATGTCACTGCTTGCATGCACACCATTCTCTGCTCCCCGGTGACCTGCTGGTTTAAAACACATGAAGAAAAACATGGAGGAAGTGCAGAAGATTTGGGTAAAATAAAATTCAAACTTTAAGACACTGAAATCACACAACCCTTTGCAAGAGTCCAGCGTTGCCTGGTGTCTGAAACATGGACTCATGAAGCTGGGTATCTCACAAAGCTGAGAACTGAAAATTCACAGATGCCCTAGTATAAAACAAAATTCTGGCTTTAAGAGTAAGGAAACATTTACTCTTCCTTAAAAGTCTATATAAGTGCAGGTTTCATGGGAATGTTTACAGCAAACTTCAGTTCAAGTTTCTCACTCGGCTGGTCTTTCAGTTCATCATATACAAATACTCGTATGAAAAGCTCTTTAAAATCAAAATGGAAAAGAATCTGCTTAACTTAATACATTGTCACAAGCACAAATAAACTGACAAGGAATGTATTCAGACTGGAAATGAGAAGGTTTGTAAAGAGCAGAGCACTGACATTCAGACAGCCTTCAGGAGGGGCAGTGCAGATCATAAACTTGAACAAGTTTTATGATGAGTCTCATCAGAAGTATGTAAGGCAAATACTGTCCACATTTTAAGGACATCCTTAAAATTTTCAAACTACATTTGTAGTATGTACTTTCACCTTGAAGTAGTTCTGGAGCAGAGACTAGATTAATTTCTGCTGCTTGGTGGGCTCCCTCATTAATACTGACCAGAGGCATAGTTAAAAGTTAAGAATCAGTATTTTCAGAAGATTAAGTAAGAAGAGTGGCAGCTGAAAAGAACATGTTATAGTCCTTTCCTCTCCGTATAAGGCTAAGCAACTGTGCTTGTGATCATTTATTTAGGTTGTGTCATTAAGGCATCCAAGTTAAATGCAGAGCTTTTGACAAAGGTGAGCAGCTCATATGTTCCCCATGATTCTGGTCTTTCCAATCTTGCTGTTACCATCTGGGCACTATGAATAAACAAATGCAAAGTGGGTCTTATGCCACTTCTAGCAACTAAAGTGAAACTCACCGTGTTTCACCTCTGAAGTGAAACACAGTGAAGTATACCATTTCTTTTCCATTCAGTTTGAATGCATGGGCCATACACTGAATTCTTATAACAGCAAAATCCTCTTTGAAGTTGTCCATTTGGTCAGCAATTTACATCATCAGCAGTTTTATTGGATTTCGAGTCATCCTTTCCTCAGTCTTTGGATTGAATGAGGGCTTGCCTGAGAAAAAATCTGAATATGGTCTTTGTTGATCAAGTGAGAGGTTGGTATGGCTGTGAGCCATGAAGTGACCAATTCTCACCAGGCTGGCTTCTTTAAAACCTACACAGCTCTTGCCTCATTCACATACTTTTATATATATATAGAGATATAAGCATTTGTCACACTCTTGCTCTACAGCAAGGAGTAGATACAAAGCAAAACTTTAGGATGTTTAGAACACTGCTAGTTTTCTAAGCCCCTTCCTGGGCCCTAAGAAAAGCTTTTATGGAACTAGTTCTTCTCCCCCTTGAAAACAGCGCCTTATATCTTGGTAAAGATCAATTTGGTTGATGACGTAGAAAATTTACTCCAGACTATAACTTGATATAATTCCTGTGAATAACTTACAGTAAAGATATTGCATGAGGTTTGTGTGTAGTGTAAAA